>CAJNDV010004781.1:0-31684 GCA_905221635.1 Symbiodinium sp. CCMP2456 | reverse complement strand
GGAGGGAGGGAGGGAGGGAGGGTGCAGGGGAAGGGGTGTATTGTAGGGTGTAGGGTGCGTTAGGGCTAAAGGGGTGTAGGGTATCATACCCCAAAACCCCACACGCCTATACCCACAGACCCCAATTTAATGCCGCCAAGACCCTATACCCTACACCCCTTTACCCGTAAACCCTACGCCCTGCACCCTGCTGAAGCAAAACGCCTAGACCCTGAACCCTGCACCCCTTTGGCCCTAAACCCTACACTGCACCCTGACGACAACACACTGCACCCTACACCCCTAAACCTCTCCCTGCACCTCTCACCCAAACCCTACACCTTATCCCCTACAACCCCCATACCCAAAGACCCAATACTTGTCATGTGACACCAAAACCAGACACTTCTTGAACCCAAAACCCTACACTTCTTTGCCCCAAACCCAACACCCTGCACCAAAAAAACCCGTAAACACCGAATTAAAACGACGGCTGGGGATTTCGCACATCTGTTGGCAAAATCTGGCGGAAGTGAGCCGCCACCGAGCAAAAAGCCTTTAAACAGCGCGGTGAACAAAAGGCTAGGGATTTCACACATCTGCTGGTAAAATCTGGCGGAAATGAGTGGCGACCAAACAAAACGCCTGTAAATACCGCATAACAACATGGGCTAGGGATTTCACACATCTGCTGGCAAAATCTGGCGGAAGTGAGCCGCGACCGAGCAAAAGACCTGTAAACACAGCGTTAACACGACGGCTAGGGATTTCACACATCTGTTTGTAAAATCAACAAATAATGACAAATGAAAGCTAATACGTCATTGATGGTTTGCTTGGGTCCCCAACCACAGGACTTAAAGAAACAAGGCTTGTTCGACAGTCAAGGCAAAAAAAGACAAATACAGACAACTTTTGACAATTATCCGGGCAAGCACAGACAAATCCAGACAAATAAAGACAAATCAAGGCAAATAAAGACACATACAGACAAATAAAGCCAAAGTATGCCAAGCCCGTTTTTAGGCCCAAATTGTGAAAAGCCTGATAATCTAAGCCCCGTTATTCTGAGACGTAGCAAATCCTTAAGGATTGTGTGTCTCAGCTACGCGGAGGCGCAGAAGTGCACGGACGCGAAAAACGCAAACTACGCGAAAAACGCAAAAACGCGAAAAAACGCTAACAACACGAAAAACACGTCAACAAAAACGCGAGCAATGCCAAAAGCGCGAACAATCAGCACAGTAGTCGTAGAAGTAGTACTAGTAATCCTAATAATACTGGCAATCGTAATGGTAATAGTAACAATGATAGCAAACGCAACCAGTAAGTGTAGTAGTACTAGTAATAACACTATTTAAGAGTAATAGTGAGTAATAGTACTAGTAGCAGAAACAATGATAATAATAATAACGAATAATAGGAATATCATAATAGAAAAAATCAATTAAAATAAATAGCATTCGTAAAAATAACAACAATAGTAATCGTAAAAACAATAATAATAATGATGATAACAATAAAAAGACTAGTACTGCTAACATAGATCAACATAGCAAGAATAAAATTGATAAGAAATAGGAACATAAATAATAATAGCAATCGTAATAATCACAATAATAGTAATAGCATCCGTAATAGTCGTAGTACTAGAAATATACTAGAAATATTATTAGTAGCCATCACCAAAAATAGCAAAAGTAATGGTCGTAGTAATAATCATAAGAGTAGTAGTAATAGTAATAATAATGAAGATCGCAATAATAAAAATAATTATAATACTAATAGTAGTACCACTGGTAATAGTATTAGTAGTAGTAATAGTAGGTATAATCGCAATAGTATGAGTAATAGTCATAGTAGTAGTCATAGTAACAATATTAATGCCAGCATTGATGACAATTAAATAGTGCCAGATACAAAACTAGTGATAGCAAGAGTAAGAATACCGGTACTAGTATCAGTAATAGTTAGACTACTACCAAGAGTATAGTAACAACAGTAGTAAGAGTAATGAGAATGCTAATAATAATATAATCACGCGATAATAGCAAAGTATAATACGTGTTTAAACTGGACTACATTGGCCTATGCGTTGTATACATGTGCGTCCGTTTATTAAAACTTAGGTGTCAAATAGGTTTGAAATAATGTAAACATCTGTATACAAGAAAATGACAATGCGAATAATAATAATAATAATAACAACAGTAATGATGAAATTAAGGATGAAACTTCTGTTGGCACTCCACTAACATCTGTTTGTAGGAATTGAAGCCTTGACGATATTGAATTTCAGTACACAAGTAATAGACAACACGATAAACAAATACAACATGAAGTAAAAAGATCAAGCTCGACTACTGAATTGAACTTTCAACTGCCTACTTACGATTCAAAATACAGGATAGAACACACCCATTAGTGTACTTCCTATGTATATATATATATGTATACATATGTGTCTCTATATATGTAAATACATTTGCTCATTCACCTCACAAACAAACATCCACATATGCATATATGCATACATCCACATGCATTTCGTACACATACACATACTTGTTCATATATGAACCTGTTGGAATGTGTGTATATATATATATAGATACACGTGTATTTCAACGTTTTATTTGCATGCGGTTTATGGTTATGTACTTGTAATAATTTATACCCTACAGTAGTTCTATGCCTGAAATGACCATCAATATCTTAAATACTCTTCTCTTGTATCTAAAAAATATGGGAAGTACTTGCGCATTAGTATTTATCTCTGTATATGGAAAAACTTGCGTAATAATGCACTGCTTATTATGATATTAGTGGAAATTGATGGATAACTGAGTTTCGTATCCAAGAAATGCCAACTAGCCTACACAATGGCCACAGTATTATAATATAGCAGCTAAAGTAGGTACTGTACCCATATGTATACACATGCATATCTACGAATGTCATGTCCGTGAAAGTGCACTGTCCCTCTTGTGGGTTGCACCGACGCTGGGCACGCGCATTTTCGATGGCTTTAGGGCTTGCTGCCAACTCCGCAGTAGGAAAAATAACCAATAGAAGCACGCATACCAAAGACACAAATTCCAAAAGAACCAACACTACCGAAAACAACAAACATACCAAAATAACCTAAACAATTAAACACAAAATACACAAACAAACAAAACTACCGAAATAACCAACCAATAAACAATATAACAACATAGATAATTATCCGGAGCTCTTGGATATTCGGGCACCAGATTCCAGGATTGCTCTGTATCTTTGTTTGTTGGTTATTTTAGTATTTTTGTTGTGTTTGGTATTTTTGTTCTTTGATTTTTCGGTATTTCTGGTATTGTTGGTTCTTTTGGTTTTTGGGTTCCTTTACATAGTCTTTAGGGTCCGTTTATTGGTTTCCTTCTGCACATATTCAGGACCTGATTGCAAGCCCTAAACCACGCAAAACGAGCGCGAGCAAAATTGCAAACCGTGACTTCCCGTCCCAATCATTCCGAAACACGAAAACACAGGAGGCGTGGCTTCCCAACTGGCTTCTGTCGAGTTCATGTTCGCATGCAGTTTGGTCATCAGCCACCGTGGACACACACACACACACCCACACAACTCAACCTGTACGTAAAGAAAGATTGATGCACCGCGCCTCCAACATCCCAGATGGTCAGACTGATGTTCTCGTACCTGCTGCTGCAGGTGAGCATCGAGAAAGAGAAAAACGATACCCTGAATATCCCGGTTGTAGAGACACCCAAGCATCAAGCTCAACTGTGTTTGCCAGGTGCTGCCAAAGCTCTCAACAGTCTCAACATGGAACCTTGGCTTTGCGAAGTGGGACCCTACACAGTGCCATGGTGCCAGGAAGCTCTTTTGTTTAAAGCTTCTTGGGTTTCGGAGAAGCAAGCTGCTCCCGAGAAACCCCACTGTAGGGGATCGTTGTCACGACCTCCGACAGCTTCAGTCTGTAAGGATTGTGGTCTTGCCGGCTGCATCCAGGCGCAACATGAGGATTCGCATTTCCTTCGATCCAATCATGCGCGTCCAGACCTTGCGGAAGAGTAGGCCCATCTCGACTACTGCACTACTACACGACACCGAGGAGTGTGGTGGCCCGAGATGCTCTGCTGCCTACTGACGCTTGATCCAGAAAGCCAAACAGACACACGCTCGCGGCGTAGTGGTCCGGAAACCTACTGTACAGCATCTGCACTGCCCCACGCGGCGGCGTGATGTCTCTTTAGCTTTTGAGGTGTGCCTACATGCTGAGCGTCAAACATGACATTCTTCTCCTTCCTCTGCATGCCCAAAGCACGTCAGTCTGTACACTGCGGCCGCTTTCGAGGAAGGGGTCCATTTTCGGAACCACGGCGGTCACCCTCACTGCTCGCAGCGAGGCTGCACACGCCCTCAAAATCATCTATAAATCTTGTATCGACTTGCACACAACTCAGCTTCCAAGTTGAAAGTCGCATCAGGGCAACCTGGTGTTGCACGGTCACTTCGTGCATAGGGCGCGGGAAAGCCACTCCAAGCCCTCATACAGGTCGGGGCAGAGGTTGCCTGTATGATACTTACGATGCTGCATCTTCTGCAGCTCCAGTGCGTGCATGCCGTAACTCGCGGACATTGCGTTGGGAACGTCCTGCTTATTCTCCATCACCAGCAGAGCTGCCTTCTCCCTCTCTGGCTCGCCCAGCATGTGCTGCAGCACATCCCTGGCATCATTGATGCGATCACGATCAGAGCTGTCTACCACAAAGATCAAGCCGTCAGTGGCCTGGTAGGCCCCGGTAGGCCACAGCCTGCGGATCTTGTCCTGGCCTTCCACAGGTACGGATACGCACAGCATTGCAAGCCCTGACTTCCCGTCCCAATCATTCCAAAACGCAAAAACAGAGGAGGCGTGGCTTCCCAACTGGCTTCTGTCGAGTTCATGTTCGCATGCAGTTTGGTCAGCAGCCACCGTGGACACACACACACACACAACTCAGCCCGTACGTAAGGAAAGATTGATGCACCTCGCCTCCAACATCCCAGATGGTCAGACTGATGCTCTTGTACCTGCTGCTGCAGCTGAGCATCGAGAAAAAGAAAACCGATACCCTGAATATCCCGGTTGTAGAGACACCCAAGCATCAATTTCAACTGTGTTTGCCAGGTGCTGCCAAAGCTCTCAACAGTCTCAACATGGAACCTTGGCTGTGCGAAGTGGGATCCTAAACAGTGCCATGGTGCCAGGAAGCTCTTTTGGGTTGCGGAGAAGTAAGCTGCTCCCGAGAAACCCCACTGTAGGGACACTTCCAGGTCCAACGTGCCGAAGGCCTCTCAGCTGCGGACATGGCCCCCGGAAGTATGCAGGGCGACATTGGGGCTCAGCTGGCAAACGCTGTAGAACCCATCCGAGCAATGCGGACAACGTTCAGCTTGCAACCGAAGAGGATCTTTTGCCACGTGTCTTGCACGCTATGGGAGCCTGCGGCAGGGTTGGGCGATGCAAAGTGTTTTACCGGTATAAACCTGGGCTGTTTAAACGCCCAAATGTTTAAACATAAGGGCTCCCGTTCGCAGACATGTTTCAAGGGCTTAAACCACCTAAGCCATCAAACCACAATGTTTAAACGTTTGGGTGTTTAAACCGTTTGAACCTTTCCAACGTCGAGCCTGCCGGCCTTCTACGCTTCAAGTATGTCAACGAAGGCCGCGCCGAAGCGGTGGGAGCGCCCTGCAGTGCGATGGATTACCGAGAATCCTCCAACTATTTTTGTTGGCAAACGAAGAAAAATAAAGTGTTCATAAATTTTGAAAGTGTGAATGTTCAGCAACCATGCCAGAGCCCCGGCTGGAAAGTGCTGTTAAAATGGTGAGCAAATCTACTGCAAGTGTAATTGTGTAAACGGCTTGGATGCCAAAGGTGTTTAGCCCATCCGTGGTCTCTGGGTAGCCATCTAACCCGCGAAGCTTGGCTCCATCTCGGGTGAAGCACGGCCATTCCAATCAGCCTGCCTCCTGTAAAAAATGCAGTCAAGGCCTGCCGCCAAGTATGTTAGATGTGTTCGTTTAGCTAGTGTTCCAAGTGCTGCGTTGCCAGCGAGAGGACGATGAAGTAGAATTTCCATTGCCTTCGACTATGGCGACAAAAACCATGCTGACAACAAGAGCTGCCAAGTCCTCGACATCACCCGCCCGTGGAATCCAGTCCAGCCAAGGCCAGAGCGAGGGTGGCCGCATCTGCCCCTTCACCGCCCGTTTCCTCGCACTTGGAGTGGGAGTGTTAGCATGGTGCTTTCAAGATATTGCATCAAGGCTTCGAAGTCTGTGTGTCCCAATATCGAGTCAAGACGACGAACAATAATTTTGAGCGGGAGTTTGATCTTTCGTATCGGTTTCTTGGTCGAACCCCCTGCCCGGCCCCCCTCTTTGGTCCCGAGCCCACCGGAACACTCAACTCCAATCTTGGATCCTAAGCTCCGAATGGATCACACCTCAACAATATTGAAAGCTTCTGCACCTGTCCTGGCCGAACCTGTTGGCCAATGTGGCGCAGCAGTCGATCAGAAACGCAAGATTGGCCTGTTCATGACTCGTGATGATTAGCTGAGGGTAACTGTAGCAACACTGTAGCATTTAATCTTCAAAGCTTCAGGAAATGGAAGTATAAGGCTTCGGGCTCAGGCCAAGGGAACTAGGGTCTACAGGGCTTTGGGTATACAGGGGTACGGGAACCCCTGTGCGGTGTAAAGACTTTCGTCTTCCGGTTTTCGACTTGCGATTTGAAGCCTCAAGCTGATAGTTGCACGAGGTCTCAGACTTCATCATAAAGAGTCTCAAGCCTCGACTAGAGTTGTCGTAATTCGAGCTTTCTTGTTGTCTAGAACCCGCTGCCTCAAACAACATTAGTCGGTGTTTCGGTTGCTGTGGAAAAAACAGTTGGGAAGTGTTCTGGTTGTCACTAAACCCTGGCAAGCTGCGGATGGCAGCACATTCCGGAGCCTTGCCTGGCTGTCTTCGGGCGTAGTCTTTTCCAGAAGCACTGCCTGCCTGGCTGAGATCGCGTCAGGGTGTATTACCATGTGAGTCAAGGTTTATGCCGTTGTCCAGGTCCGGGTGCAGCATACGAATTGAATTGCTATCTTTTCGTACCCTACTGCTGTTGTACTCGAGTAGCTATTGCTGTTTTCACACAACAAGATTTTAGACACACTCAGGGGCCACATGCCTCAAGGCCAGGAACGCATGCAACATATCTGCCGCCCATGGCCCAAAGCTATCATTGCAAACCACGACTCAGCCCGAACAACACAAACCTTCTGTTCTGAAACCATCGACCCAGGCCGCAAGCATCATGACCATCGGCTGCCATTGCCCATGTAATGAGTGATCCATGCCCCGACCGCGCGAACGACGTGAGCCTCAAAATTGTACTGCATCCATCGACCCAAACGAGCGAGCATCATGATCGGCTACCAAAGCCCTGGAGTCATAAAAGACGCGAGCGCAAACAACATGAATCAGACAGAGAATCAGCTGCTGCTAGCGTCCTGCATCGACCTGTACGCTCGTACCGCGAGCATGCGGAGCACATGGCCTTGAGGGAGTTATCAACACCCTCCTAAGTAAAGCCTTGTCCCACATCCACCGACCCCAACCACGAGCATCATGAAAACCAGCTGCCCCTGCCGTTGGGACATCAAAGCTGCCCTCTTGCACAACATGAGCCTTTTCCCACATCCATCGCTCACGTGCATGATGAGCATCAGCTGCCATTGTGCTTGACTCATCAACGCATGGGACGAAACCCAAATCAGCCTTGTCCCGCATCCCTCGCCCCGAACCACCAGTACAAACATGCAGAAAGACTCATGCACGTCAGCTGTGATTGTCCTTGGAATCATCAAGACCGCAGTGCAAACAGCGTGTTCCTTGTCCACGCAGCGACCCAAACAGCGAGCATCATGAGCATCAGCCACCGTTGCTCTTGCTTTGTCAAAGCATGGAGCACAAACAACATGAGACTCTTCCAGAATTCATGGAGCCTGGGCCCAAAGCATCATGTGCATCAGCTGCCGATGAATCATCAATGCCCTTAGAGCGAGCGGACATGAGCTTACATCCACCGATCCAAACCCGCGAGCATCATGAGCATCAGCTGCTGAGTCCTGAAACCGCGACAGCAAACAAAACGGGCATCTATCGACCCCAAGCGTGAGAATCATGAGCATCAGCCGCAGCCGTGTCCTGCATCCATCGACCCCAACAGCAAGCATCATGAGCATGAAGCAGATGTTGCCCTTGATTCATCAAAAGGCCAAGTGCAAACATGAAGAGCCCTGTCCTTGTACCCACTGATCCCACCGGCGGCCATGACAAGCTCAGCTGCCGTTCCCCTTGAGTTATCCAAACCATGGACGCAAACAACACTGCCACAAAACACAATCAGTGGGGCCCCTGTCCAGGAGACATCAAACCAGACAGCTGCAATTTCTCGGACGTACGCATCATGGGCATCAGCTGCCCGGTCCCAGTTGCCTTGAAGAATAGGACTAGGAGCATAAGCAAAACAAGCATCAGTCGCCCCTATCCTGCAGGCGTCAACCTTGAGCCACGAGCATCATCAGCATCAGCTGCCGTTTCCCTTGAGCCATGCAGGCCAGGAAGAACAATGTAAAACAACATCAGCCGCCCCTGTGCTGGAGGTATCAACCAGGCCATGCGCATCATGAGCATCAGTTGTCATTTCCCTTGAGCCATGACGGCCCAAAGCGCGAGCGCAAAGATCTTCAGCCGCACTTGCCCTAGAGGTATCAAAGCATCATGAGTTCCCTTGAGCCATCAAAGCCCAAAACACAATCAGTGGCGCCCCTGTTCAGGAGATATCAAACCAGACAGCTGCAATTTCTCCTGAGCGATGAAAGCCCAAAGAACGAGCAACACAAGAATTAGCCGCCTCTTTCCCAGTATCCAACCAGACCATACGCATCATGAGCATCAGCTGCCCTGTCCAAGTTGCCTTGAAGGCGAGGACTAGGAGCATAAGCAAAACAAGCATCAGTCGCCCCCTGTCCCAGAAGTATCAAACCAGACCGTGCGCATCATGAGCACCAGCTGCCAATTCCCATGTGTAATTGAAGGCTTCGAACACGAGCAATGCAAGAATTATCAAACCAGACCGTGCGCATCATGAGCACCAGCTGCCAATTCCCATGTGTAATTGAAGGTTTCGAACACGAGCAATGCAAGAATTATCAAATCAGACCGTGCGCATCATGAGCATCAGCTGCCATTTCCCAGTTGCCTTGGAGGCTTGGAACGCAAGCAATACAAGCATCAGTCGCCCTGCTCAAGAAGTTTCAAACCAGACCGTGCGCATCATGTTTATCAGCTGCCAATTCCCAAGTGAATTGAAAGTAGGAGCACAAGCAATACAAGCAACAGTCGCCCTGTCCCAGAGGTACAGTATCAAACCACACAGTGCGCATCATCAGCATCAGCTGCGAACTCCCAGCTGAATTGAAGGCTAGAAGCACAATCAGTCGCCCTGCCCCAAAAGTATCAAACTAAAACCGTGCGCATCATCAGCATCAGCTGCCCGTTATGTGGATCAGCTGCCATTTCCCAAGTGCCTTGAAGGAGGCTGTAGG
Source organism: Symbiodinium sp. CCMP2456 (assembly GCA_905221635.1). Classification (NCBI taxonomy): domain Eukaryota; class Dinophyceae; order Suessiales; family Symbiodiniaceae; genus Symbiodinium; species Symbiodinium sp. CCMP2456. The sequence continues at coordinate 22,055 of CAJNDV010004781.1, read as the reverse complement.
CTAGGAGCACAAGAACTACAAGCATCGGCCGCACCGTCACAGAGGTATCAAGCCACAGCGCGCATCATGAGCACAAACTGCCATTTCCTAAATGCCTTGAAGGCTTGGAACGCAAGCAATACAGCCCTGATGCAAACCAGCCGTGCGCATCATCAGCATCAGCTGCCCATTCCCAGGTGCCTTGAAGGCTAGGAGCACAAGCAATACAAGCATCAGTCGCCCTGTCCCAGAGTATCAATCGAGGCCGTACGCATCATAAGCATCAGCTGCCAACACCCAGGTGCCTTAGCGGCTAGAAGCACGAACAATACAAGCATCAGTCGCACTGTCCCGAAGGTATCAAACCAGACCGTGCGCATCATGAGCGCACGCTCAGGGTCCCCCGTCTTGTAAGAAAAAATCAATAAAAGCAATCAAAGTAATAGGTATAGTAATAGTGGAGCTGAAAGGAGGCCGTGCAACCGAGAACAGTCGGCAAAGTACACAGGAGTTCCAGTACCATCCGCAAACCCTCGGATGCTGCAGAGCGGCTCTTGGCGACTACGATTTGTCTCTTGCGGCAGCAGCAGATTGCCGCGAGCCAGGCCTCTGCGGCCCTCCTCCCGTTCAAGGTGTCTACTTGAGTTGTGATGGGTTCCGGCTTGTGGGAAGTTTCGGGCTTCAGGGCCTTAGGTCGTTGCGACTCTGAGATTCGAGGGTTTTTGATCTTAGGTTTTGAGCTGACTTCGTTTTTGGGGGCTTAGGCTTGAGATCGCTCACGGAGGAGTTAGTCAGAATACATGGTTCCGACACGGAAGTAAGCATGATTCGTACTAGCCTTACTAGGTTACTGGGCTCCGCAAACGGGATCCTGGGTGCACGGCGGCTTGGAGGCTACCTGCTGAACTACTGAGGACTGTGGGGGCAAATGCGGCTGCCGGTAAGAGTAGAGAGTCGTTGCCGGGAGCGGGGCGGGCATAATCAAACAATATTAATTACCAGAAAACTTTTGCAAACGGACTGTTTGCGAGTGCTCAAGGTGTATGGACCCTGTCGGGTACAGTATGTGCACCAAAGACAAGTAAACCCCAGGCCCACCTGACACTGTGGGCAAACGCAATCCGAGCCCGCTCGCGCTGGAAGCTGCCTGGGCTGCTATCCTCGATGCAAAACCCTGAACGAGTACGCCGGCTTTGCCAAGGAAGTAGTAACGATGTCCGGATCGGTCCGCAAACCAAACCCTACAAGCCCTTATGGCTTTCACTCTGATCGGTTCGGAAACCTGAAGCCCTACGCCATTAAGACAGATCCGGTGGCGGTAGTGGTTGTGGTAGGTCTGGGCATAGCCTCGGCAGCAGAGCCAACGGCTACGGGTAGGGGCTTTCGTAGTCCGCAGCGCTTCAAACACGATCGAGGCCATTCACTTGGGCTCTGATGGCTCCCACTTCAAGAGGCCACGCCAACATAGGAAATCTCACTACAGCCGCTACAGGGTTCAGTATTCGGGATCTGACCATGCTGAAGTCGACAGCCACCCCAAAGTTCAGCAGAAACGCCTTCTCTGAAAGGTTTGGGTCCCCCAGAATGGTATCGGCACGGCCCGGCAGGGACAGGGAAGACGGCAAAGGGCTCAGATGCCATTGATGACACATCGAGGATGATTGCTTGGGGTCAGGCCTTGCGACTTACGGATTGAGTCGAGGGTAAATCACCATTTACAAAAGGCGTTTGGGTCTGCAACGCAGAGACACTTCCATCCTGCTGTGTCAGATTGTACCATCACCAAAGAAAACGGAAGTGGATCCTGCATTCGCCCGGGTAGCTCTCTGGCCGTTCAGATGACGGGTCTGCCTTACGGCCATCACGAGAAACCGTTTGAAGCTGACGGAACCTCGATAACCTCTTTCTGCAGGAGTGCCCCCGAAATCCTCCGACCACACATAGGAACCTCTGGCTTGGACCTTTCAGAAGCTGCTTAAAGTTGAACGCACCTCAAACATCCTCAATGCCTAGTCTCGCCATTCGATAGGCAGACTTTGCTCGACGAGCCCCATACAAGACAGCAAGCATGGCTCGGTCTTTATGGCTGCAGGGGCTCGGACAATCCAGGCGTGGTCTCTCGAGCGAAGTCGGTGTGAGACATTGTGAGGCTATGTCAAGCTTCTCTCCAAGAGAAGGCCTGAACAAACCGAATCGCTTTTTTGGTGAAAAGTAAACGACCATTTCAGGTTGCAGGGCTGCGGGTTGAGAGTCCAGTTGGGTTCAGGCCAGAAACGGCGGGAAGCTTCTCTAAATAGCAAAAGATCGATGTTCCTTCGTGTCCAGTCTTTTCGGTGAAACAAGCGGTGGACCAGCAACACGTGCAGCGCGGAACACCGTCATGGGCTGAGTAGATGAAGCGAAGGCAAGAAAAGAAAGCACTCTCGCCTTGTCCTAGTCAGAGCTGAGCTGCTGTCCATGTGAACGGCCAGCGTAACCTACTCAACCGCAGCTGATGTTGTTGGTGTTCCACTCTCGCACTCCCCATGCAGGCACGACTGTACTAGTTGGTGCACGGGCAGTCCCTACCATAGGATTGAAAACTTCAGCCAACCTGCAGAAGAGACCGGGCAACGTGAAGTTGTCAGGCATTCCTTCTTCGCCGGAGCGGTCGGCGTCCCAACTCATCAGGATCATTTCCTACCTGGTTTTCGAATTCAGCACGCAAAGATGACAGAGACCGACGATCGCGCCGCGCAGCTTGACAGTCATGAGAGTCAGGGCCACACTCCTCAGATTTCACAACCCTTGCGTGACGCTCGCGCTTCGATCGGCGCCTTTTACGTTTATGTCTGCGACGGGCGAAAGGCCTGGGGATCACTTCGAGTGAAGGATCCCAGTTTTCGCACCGCTCCTCTCCGGAATACGGTGGCGAGTTGGGCTGGACGATGATGCCGGTGATCGCCACGGCATCGCTGCTGACCACCACTGCTCTGCTTGCGACTTTGCCACGGAGTGGCATCACTTTCGATGGGTCATAGCGAACCTCAAGCATCACACGATGGAACATTTTATCACCGTCAAACACTTGGTGGGGTCTGGCAAACCAAATCGATCCACTCAGGCTCGGGGCCAAGTACACGCCTGGAATCGAAAATCCATGGCCCCTTTCCTTGCTGCTGGATTCCAGAAGTACTCCGCTACGTAGGATGCTGCGCAATGCGTAAAACCAAGTCCCATGAAAAGCTCGACTCCACCCCTCTTCGGGCTCTGTGTGTGCGTTCTCCTCCGTGCAGGGCGGAACGTAGCGGTAGTACATGAAAGGATAGGACGGGTCGCCCTCGGAGGCAGGTGGATCCCATCTCGCATCTCTCTGCAGAGTTTTCTGGAGCTGCCGCTCCCTGAGCCATCGTCTGAAATTCAAGTGAAAAGACTCCATGGCAATTCCATCAGGAACCCCTTGGCGACATATAGCTTTCTTCTTGTGGCCGGAAGACTGATTCTTCCAGTGCTGAACCATATCATGCTGGTTGTACTCCGCAAGCCTGAGGACAGACTCCAGGCATCTTTGTCGTGGCCCTCGTGGCGCCCGGTTGTCTGTTCCCTTGTCTCTGCCGCTTTTGTGCCTTTCTCGAGGAGCCGGCGGTGGAGGCGCACATTGGAAGGGACGGCGCAGCTCCTGCCCGAAGACGTACACGAAAGGATGGCTCCCTTCAACTTCCTTCGCGTCCTCGAGTTTAGACATGTCCGGGGCGTCCCGGCCCAACGGGCCATCGGAATCGAAACATCTGCGCTCCACAGGATGTCTCGGGTTTAGGGTTCCCGAGTTCTAAAGATTAGGTTCTGCTTCAGGGATTCAGCTGCCTTCGGATTCGCGTTTGTAGCAACCTGCTGGATTTGCCCGCGTGTTTTGCTGTTGAAAATTGTCTCTCTGGTCAGTACCCTACGGGCTGCTAGAGTTGTTGAAAGTTCGTTCGGCTTTAGGGAATCGTTGGGTTCTTGTGCCAAAATGGTTACGGGCTGAACAGGTTAGCGGCTCACGACTTGAGGCTTTGCCAAGTGTCTGCTGCTTGTGTAAGTGTGGAAGTCGAAGGGCTATAGGGTTTTTGACCTTTTGCTTAGGGCCTCCCTCTGTCAGACCCAAGATAAAGTGCGACTTGAATCTGCAGCATTTGTGAAATGCAACAGGGCAGCCAAGTCACATCATCACCACCGTCATGAGAAGGCCAGAGATCATGCTCAGTACCGCGGCAAGATTCTTCTTGGTGTCCTGGCTCAACTGGTCGGCACCATCCTAAATGGAAGAACTTACCAACTTGCTTCTCGAGCCCTAGGCCGTCTGCTTTTGAAGGCATTAAGCCGGTAAACGCTGATCCCTGAAACTCTGCGCCCCAAGCTCTTCAACCCAGAACCTGACAAGCTACACTTTTCACACCGACACCCCCGAACAATACACCTAAGCTTTTCATCTTTGAGGCCTGGGCTCTTTGCCTGCATGAAAACATTTTGCTGCTACTGGATTCAAGTCTAGCCAGACCGCGAAACTCTAAACCCTAAGCCCACAGGCGCCGTATATCCTGCGACCTCAACCTGCAAGCTATCCTTTAAAAGTTCTCGAGCCACGATAGGGCCAGATGCCCTGAACTCAAATGCGAGCCCCCCGACTTCCACCCGTCTCATGGGACTCACTGCTTCCAACCAACATCGAACCAAAAGGGTAATAACGGGAGTTACCGGTTGCAAGTTGCAAGCCCTGGCAAGTACAGCATGCATGCAATGAGCTGAAAACTGACTGCGGCAGTCGCCTCTGCCACCCCGTGTCCCTCCTTCCTTCTTTCCTTCCTTCCTGCATTCCTTCTCCTCTCCTGTTTTGATGCAATTCCAAAACCGTCTGTGGATCTTTCCACAACAGGCCATTGCCGAAAAGTCAAGAAGCCAATTACAACCCTAAGAACTGCAGGGTGAATCAAGAGTCTGTCAGAACCCTTTACTCCTTACAGTCCTGGGTGTTCCACACTGTGTTCTCGAGATCACTCAGGAAGCCCAGGCGATAGATCACATAGAAGGAATCGAAAACTCTCTCCTCGGACGTAATCAGGGCGGCTTAGACTTCGTAGTAGGATTGAGGGCAAGGGGCAGGCCTACACGTAAGAGTGGTCCATCAGGAGTCGCCGGCTCAATCAAGGGCTCATATGGCATCACCAACAGCGAGTGGTTCTCTCCGACCCAGCAGGCTTCTAGGTTCCAGGAACGACCAGCAGCAGTGATGAACGAGGTTGACCCAGAGTCTGGAGTTCTGAAACAGGATCTGGACTCTAGACAGCACAGGAGCAACAAGAAGCTGAGTTCAGGTGGGGTGTTGTGTGAGCCAGATGGATATCCACCTAGTGTCCAGCCTGCGGTTATGGCGCCTTCAGAGCTTTGTGCCGTGTCGCAGTGGAGCCTGATGGGCGGGGCATGCAGGGCGTTGCCGAAGAAGCCAAGAGTCCCGCATCCCTGAAACCCTTCAGCCGAGGCCGCAAGCCACAAGCAAGCATTCAACCCTCACCCTAAAGCCCTGCATAGCTGTCCCGTCCTAAGACCTGCAGACATATGGGCCCAAACATGCCATGGAACCGCAGGTCAACCCGAGGGCGATGGAGGCATTGGTGAAAGCACAGCCGTCCACCAACCTATTGCCGTCGGGCAGTGTATGTATGTATGTATGTATGGAGGGAGGTAGGTAGGTAGATAGGTAGGTAGGTAGGTAGGTAGGTAGGTGGGTAGGTAGGTAGGCATGTATGCATGCATGCATGCATGCATGCATACATGCATGCATGTATGTATGTATGTATGTATGTATGTATGTATGTATGCATGTATGCATGTATGTAGTGTATGTAATGCATGTAATGTGTGTGATGTATGGGATGTATGGGATGTATGGGATGTATGCGATGTATGCAATGTATGTATGTCTGTATTGTTTGTAATGTTTTGTAATGTACGTGATGTATGCATGTATGTATGCATGTCATGTAATGTAATGTAATGTAATGTAATGTAATGTAATGTAATGTAATGTAATGTAATGTAATGTAATGTAATGTAATGTAATGTAATGTAATGTAATGTTTGTTTGTATGTATGTACGTATTTTGTGCATACGAGTGTGTGTATGTACATGTTTTAAAGTCCATGTGTACCAACCTGTATGTGTGCATGTATGTATGTACAAACATAGATATATAAATCATACATATATATATATATATATATATCAGACTCAGTCACCCGTGAGCCGCGACACAGAACCCAGCGATGTCTCGTTCCCTCTCTCTCTATGTGTATATATATATATATATGTACTTATACACATGAAAAACATATACACATACATGTATCTGTCCACAGATACATATACAGCGTATACTACTGTTGTTTGGTTGGGGGCGTCTTGTAGCTGGGCGGTTCCATGGATGATGTCTTCGTTTGGGTTCGCGAGCCGCAACTAGTGACAGGGCACAGGATCGCGGCAAACATTTGCGACGAGATCCTGGGATTGGGTGTCTCTTGGCCGGTGGTAGCCTCAGTGCCGGCTCTTGAATCAGTAGTGGGAGCAAGTAATGGTTTTCTCACAGGTGAGCTTTCAAAGCTTCAGGCTACAGCAATCCCCCTTTTCATGCCGGGCTCAAGGCTGAACAAATGGGAGCCCTCGGCCCTACACGTTTGCACACGAAGGCCTTAAAGTTCTGAACTCTCAACATCTGTGCCGAAACCTCACTGCACCAGAACCCTAGTACCGACACAACCGAAAGCGACACACCCTCGTACTCGTAGCCACAACCCAGAAACTTCATCTGCATGACAACTGCAACTGTAACCCAAACCACCTTCTAAGAGCGTTTAGCAAGAATTCTTATCCAAGTTAAGCACAACTATACACTAAGGATCACTAAGGAATACCCAGACACAGCCAATATACCAAACACAATAACGGTCCAAAAATAATTTGGAAACATCTGCAAGTCCATCCGAGCTGCAGGTCTCGCTCAATGGGAAGAACCTGCTGGGTAGCGAACGATCAGGTTTGTGGCTTTGCATCTGGCTTTGGGCCTATGCTTTCGGGTGGCTAGTGTTTCGGGTAGTTCATGCGTTTGAAAGCGATTGGGGATTAAGCGAGGCATTTCTGGTCATACCACTGCAGTCCTGGAACTCAAGGTTTTTTGAGGCTTAAGGCACAAAGGCGAAACTCGGAGCCTCTAAGACTGTGGGTTTGACGGCTTGTCTTTGAAGGACGCACCTGGAAGCTACTGTATGGCTGCAACAGTTTCATCAGGACCTCGGGGAGTTTCCACATGCTTGTCCTGCCGATCAAACCGACCCCTAATTCCTCAACCACTCGCCCCGACTGTGCTTCAAGCACCAATCCTGCCAGTCAGCAGTTCGGACTGCAGGTTGAAGGCTGACGGCGTCAAGGGGTTTCTAGTCTGACACCTATACGCATCAATGGGACACTCTGCTGCAAAACAGCACAGCACAACCTTAATTATACGAAAGCAAAGAGCAATATGCCCAATCGTGCAAGCGACCTGTCAGAAGCTTTGGCAATTTCCAACTTTACACTGTAAATCCCGAAACCCTGAACCCACACACCCTGACCCGATAGCTTGCATCTTTGCTTTCGTGGCAGTTCCACATCTGCGCGTTGGGGCCGTGTAGTACCGGTGGTAGGAGTAGTAGTAGTAGTAGTAGTAGTAGTAGTAGTAGTAGGAGTAGTAGTAGTAGTAGTAGGAGTAATATTAGTTGTTGTTCTTGCTATACTAGTATCTTACTCGTATTGGCAACGATGTATTTGCACTATGAGTACCATATACTATATACTATAGCAGTAGTAGTATCAGTAGTAATATTCGTTTTGAATATACTATTAGTACTAGTATGAAATACTACGATTTTTTGATAATGCTGCAAATAATGCTTATTAGTAGTAATAATAGTACAACCAGCAGTAGTATTAAACAGAGAGTAGCCAAAAGTATCAGCATCTTGTGTTCGCGAAAAATGCCTAAACGTCAAAACACAAAAAAACAACGCGAAACCATGAACACTGCGAACAAAAAACGCAAAGCACGTGAAGACGCGAGAACGCGAAACACGCGAGAACAAAAAAACAAAAACATGCTAAAACACTACAAACGCTAACAATGCGAACAACGCGAAAAAAGCAAATAATAGTAATAATATGGTGATATCTTGGTCCCTTGGTACTTTTATATAGTATCGGGTTTCGCGTGTTTCGCGTTTTCGTTTTCTTTTCCTTTTTTGCTTTGAATGTTCGCGTTTCTCGTGGTTTTTAATTTTTTGCGCGCTGCGCGCCGACTCCGATTAAGCACTAGTCGCAAAAGCCTCGCTTGGTCTTCCTCACCCTAACCTTAAATCCGAAACGATACACCGATACAGTACCGAAACGGCAATGCAAACCAAGGAACAAGGCATCACTTGCTTTCCGCATCTGCTCCCTCGTCGGAAGTCGGACTCCGTGAAGTCCGCCGGCCGCCAGTTATGTTTGAAGGTCCTGGTTGAAGATCATCTCAAGACCTGGGACAAGAACGCCAGTGACGTGGGCTTGGGACTCCGGTGTGCAAAGTTCATGCTTTAAGCCATTGGACTCTTGAAGTTTAGGCTTTTACTTGCCTTACTTGTACGGAGAGCTGCTAAAGGTTTGGGGCTTAAAGATTTTGTTAAGAGAGAGTTTCAGCTAAAGTTGTCTGGGGCCATGCGTGCTGACGTGGAGAAGTTCCAGACAGTGTTTTTTGGAGTTTGAAGTTACAGGCTTTAGGGCTTCGGATATTTCTCGGGCTTACCGGTTTTAAGCGAGTTTCCATCCTTTGAAAATAAGCTTCAGAGAGTTTAAGGGTGAATGGCATTGGCATTGAAACAGCCTATGTTCGAAGGGTTAACAAGGCAGTAGTGAACTTCAAGCATTGTGAAAGTGAGTCAGAAGAAGCTCACTTTCAGACTAGAGTTGGAGGCTCCAAACTTGGAGCTATGGTGCTATGAACTTGATAGGCTTATGGTATGCAGTACAGGGCTAAGGTCAATCCATCGACTACTTGATGTTCGGAAAGCAAATAAGATTTTCAGAAACAAAAATAACATTTCGACGCAGATAGGAAATGCTGTGAGCAAATCGAAACAACACCGCAAAATGACTCGTCTTCGACAACGCTGCGCTCGCCTGTGCAAGCGCGCCAAGATTGGTGCGATAGATAATTCGCACGACCCTGCCACTATGTTCCACACATCGTCTGAACTAGCGTCCTTACAAAAGCTAGCAACGCTTTCGTGAGTCTGCCACGGTTCGGACCGTCTTCGAAAGAGCAACTGCTGATCTTTGGCCAGCATACGCTGACGGAGGGCAGTCGGGCACGCCGGTTGTGTCGAAACGCTGAGAGGTGGCATGAATGCTGTCATGGTCGTACGGGCATGGATGTGGCGACAGTGGATGTGCTGGTAACATGGACATTATCATGCGGATGGTACAGCGAAGGGGGATGTACTGGTAGCATGGACTGTATCATCGCGCGGGCATGGATGCAGCGACCTTCGATGTGCTGCTACGGACGCTATCATCCTGCGGGCATGGATGTGCCGACAGTGGGTGTGTTGGTGGCCAGCATGGATGTTATCAGGGAACGGGGAGCTTGAAATATTGAAAAAGTTGGAGAATGAAGGATGTGGAGAGCTCAGAGGTTGGAATGCTTCGAAATGGAAAACATGTGCGAGTTCGGAGGTTGAAGGATTGGAACGAAGTTCACAGTGACTGTCTGACAGAGCGGTGAGGCGCGACGTGCGACTAAGGTGCGGCGGAGGATGCGAGTAGGTCTACGCGGCCTTTCCAGGGTTCGAAGTTGAACGACTGAGCGGAGTTTGAAAATTTGAGGAGTTCGAGATTGAAAGCTTGAAGTCCGAAAGATTAAACTTTGAAAGCTCAAAGCTTGGATACCTGGAGATAGGTTTACAAACAGGGGGCTTGAACAAAATCGAGCGCTTCCAAGATTGAAACTTTGAGCGTTGGAGCACGAACTGCCTGAGAGTTCGAACTATTCCAAAAAAATCAATCGTGCAACGTGAAATGTGCTCTTGTAACTCTAAACCGTGCAATCTCGGTTCTCGGAGGACAGTCAAACTTTCGATTCCAAACTCATAGCACTTCAAACCTTCAATAACCCAAACCTTCCAGCTGTCGGACTTGCATACCAATCAAACAGTCTTGCAGGCACTGCAGGCTCACACTTTTCAACTTCAAACATTCGAACCCCAAACGTCTCGAACTTCGAAATTTTCGAATGTCGAACTTTCGACCTCCGCAGCGAGCCGTGCGTCAAACTGCAAACTTGCGGACTTTCAAGCCTTTCAATGTTCGACCTTTGCAATTTGGAATCTTTCGAACTCCCCAACATTCGAACTCTCAACTCTGGAACTGGCAATACAATTAATCCTGTTCAACTTTTCGTGCCGATCGAACTCGGCCGCAGCTACAGTCTGGAAAATGAACAGCTACTGCAGCTCGAAGGACTGTATGCTTGCAAATTCGACAGTTTTGGTTTTATGATTTTACACGGTTCGAAGTTGAACGCCCACCCATGCGCGCATACCAACGTGTCCAAACCTTCGAAACCCGTATCCCCAAAGCAACTACGCCGACGAGAGACCGGAACTTCAAGCTCACAAAACCTAAAACTATGAAGCCAACCCACCGTGCTGTTGGGAAAAGAAACCCGGTAAGGAACCACAACGACGACAACGACAACGACAACGACAGCCACAGCAACAGCCGCAACCACAACCACCACAAAAAACACAAGAACAACCACCACAACAACAGCAACAACAACAACAACAACAACGACAACAACAACACCAACAGCAACCGCAACAGCAACATCAACAGGATCAACACCAACAGCAACAACAACAACAACAACAACAACCACGGCCACAACACGCACAACACGCACAACAAGCACCAGAACCACGACGACGACGATAATCGTGATGTGGCTTATGGGTAGTGACGTGCTAAGCAAGCCACAGGCGACAGGGGCCATGACAATGGGAAGATGGGTGTACATGTAAACAAGAGCTCAACCACTGCCATGGCAATTTCAACGAAGTTACAAAAGTATAGCAATAGTGAAACCTAACATGCACCAAGCTTCCGAGGCACACTACATCCGAAGAAGCACTTCTCCACCTGCCTTGGCAAGCTGGGCCTCGTCCTCAAGCACTGTTTGGGGCGGCTTTGGGTTGGAGTGGTGGGGCCGGGCTGATTGGATAAAGTCTGGCAGGTTCGGGCTCAGCTTTTCAGTGATTTTGGGTCGTTGAGTGCCTGGGGCGACTCCTAAGCCCTATCCTGAAGCCCTCTGCGTCAGATCCTGTCCCAACTTGAACTCATGATGGAAACCCTTTTGGCCATATGTCACAAATCTCAGCAGAGTGGCCAGCAAGCCGAAGGCGAAAGCCCCTTTGGGCTTGGTGAGCACCTTCTTCCATGTTTACGATCCTTTAGCCAACCCAACGCCCGTCCGACCCGAAGCAACAGAAACACACTCGCGCGGTTTTCTCTCGGTGGGGTTGAGACGTTGGAAAAGTTTAAATGGTTTAAGCACCCGCATGAGCCCAAATGTCAAAACAATGTGGCTTGAAGGCTTAGGTGGCTTAAGTAAAGCGTTGAAACATGTCTGTGAACATGAGCCTTATGCTTAACAATTTAAACGGTTTAAACGCCGAAAGTGTTTAGCCCATCCCTGGCCTGCGGGTAGCTCTGAAACTCCTTGAGCACGCACTCCAGTACGTTAGCGAAGGCCAGCGGGCCCGCGCCGAAACGGCGGCAGCGGCCCGCACTGAACTCCACGATAAGAAGGCGGGTGTTCTTCCAATCTCGGCGCTGGGCCAGAATCTCAAGCTCGGAGCCTTCCACATCCATCCTGACTATCGTGTGCCGACCCGTCAAAGCTTCCTCAAGCGAGATCGCAGGCACAAGCGTTGTCGAGCCAGGGGTGCGAAGAGCGACAAAGAAGATTTCCAGCTTCCTGTGCTGAAGCTCGGATCCTTCCATGTCCTCCAGCTGGAAGGGACCTCGAGCAGGATTGCGTGTGGGATGGGCGCAGAGATGCTCGAAACACTCAACAGGCTGGCAACGAAGCGGTTCACAGGGCTTCAACATTGGAATGCCGTCCGAACGGTGGCCCCCTCAACAAATTGGCCATTCTTGTTCGCCTTTGGACTTGCTGTCAATTAAAACCCCAAGACCACGAACCCGAACACAGAGCCCTATTCAGATTCAAAAGACTTTGGGAGGTCCCAGTCGTCTTCAGCGTCGGTGTTGCATCATCGTCGCCAATCGAGATCATCAGGATTGCCATCGCGATCACAATCATCATCACAATCTTCTTCATCATCATCATCATGACCATCAGGTCAACTCAACCAAGCTGCAAAAACCCTCTTGCAAAATCCATACCCATTCGGGCGCGGGGTGCATCCTGCAAACCCTAGCCTCAAGCACAGAGACCCGCAGTCCAAACGAAAGAAACCCGAAGCACCAAGCAAAGAAACCGGTCAGCAGCTGCCGGGATGTGGCAGCGAACTATCTGCTCCTGCTTACGTAACAGAGTTTCGATGCGAAGGGCTGCGCGTCTCAGGGTTTAGAGTTTTAATTGACCATTTCACCTGCAGCCTGCAATCAGAAAGCTGACAACCGTAGCCGATTGGATTTAAGCTGAGCTCAACTGCGTCTTGCGGCCAAGTCTGTGAGAATCGAGGCCAGGCTCATGAAACCCGTAGCCGGTTTTATAAGGTCTCGAATCTCGGATTTGGGGTTTTTCGGGTGACGGGTTTAACCGGTTTAGCTGTTTAGGGATGTTTAGGGTGTTGGGGTTGGGGCTTCCGGTATTGGACCTCTCCGTTTGCCCGGGGCCCAGTAGATTCTCAGTAGATCCCGGAATGCCTTTAGGCCGCAGAACCTACAGGGTTAACATGTCTGGATCCAACCATCCCTCAGCCCGTGAAAAAAATTGCCGCACTGAGCACTGGTCACTGAATAGTCAAGATCCAAAGCCTTAGCGAAAACACACATCCTAATCCTCTGAACTGAAATCCCTCCTGCCGGGACCCGAAACCTCATTCCACAGCTCTGCTCAGACACTCCGACATGTCTTCGTCACAGTCTTGTCCCAAAAGCGCATGCACAAAGCCCTCTCAAACCTTAAAGCCTGCTGAACCCTAATAAACACCAATAAAGCCCATTCAAGCTCTAGCAAGCCGGAACAAACCCGAGAAGGCCCAGTGAAGCCTCTAAGCCTCGAATCCTGAACCGAGCAAAGCAAGGCAAAGGCGGCTCCTTCCACTAAGTCGAAAGAGGGTGGACTTCGCAGAGGATTTTTTGGAAGCCATGGCTCAAGTTCGGCTTTAAAAGGTGTGAAAAGATTCCTACACATGTGCTCCTGAAGCCTGCCTCTTTGTTTGAGCCCGCTGAAGTGGGGCCTTTGGCCCCAGAGCTAAGCCTCTCAGATTTGCGGCTGAGGACTTGCAAGGTATCGGGTTTTCTGCCTGGCTATCAGCCGATACTGAGCGCACATGCCGTAAACCAGAAAGCCTGCAAATATACCCTAAACCCGGGGCCCACAAACCAAAATGTTCAATGATTCGGGCCTTATTTTGTAACCCTTCAAATCATACAACCCTAGAGCCTTCAGACTCAACTGCCCGGAGACCTGCAGCAAACACCCTGAACCCTCACCAGAGAAGCCCTCTACGCCTAAGCGTTATAAAGGGGCCTTGATGATGGGAACGGCTTGGGTTTTCTTTTTTGCTACAGTCAGCAAAAGCTCTAAACGGAGGCACCCATATTTAGCCTGTAAGGGAAGGCTTCGAGAGACTGGGCCTCAGACGAGTACAAACCAGTTATAGGGTGTAAGGGATGCATTTCGAGGCTCCGGGGCTTCAGGCTTAAAGGCTGCGGCGGTAGGGTTGGGAGTTTGGGGCCTCAGTGGTTGTAGGGATCTTCAGATCATGACCTGAGCCGACTGCCTACCCTGATCCGGAACTACCTGGTTTCCGTCACCCGAAACAACTACCTTGACCCAAAAGGGTCCGCAAGGTACGCAGCAGCCTGACCCCACAGCGGCACAAGGGACCTGCTCCAGCGACTTCAGCCGAACTTGTACCTGGTCGTGCTCCACCTGTGCGTGGCTCTTGTATACTGTTCTGCGTATGAAAACTAAGGAATGCTTGACACGTCATATCAACCTACCTACCTGTCCATGACGCAGCAGAACTGGAGCAAGAACGGGAGCCCACAGACCGGGCTTGCTGCAAGCCAGCGCGAAGGCCCCCAAGGCCCTTACGCTTCAGCACGAACCAGAGAGGCCACATCCTCAAACACCAAACCTCACAGACCCGAAACCCACGAACCTTAACATCACACCAGACAAACGAATCAAACCTGAAGCTTTCCGGATCGACGGGCCTTCAGTTTGGTTTGTTTCCGTGTCTTCCGCTCGATGCGCTGCCGGAGGTCTGCGATCTCGGCCACACTTGGTGATGTCATCGAGATCAGTTCGAGGGCTTCGAGGACTTCGTTAAGAGCAGAAGCTGTTCGTCGCAAAGAGGTACTTCTTCTATTAGCGGTAGGCGTCGTAGTCTTGTGCTTCATGCATAATGCACGTGAGCCGGATAGAGTGCAAAGAGTTTCTCGCATCTGATTAGCCGGGACTGCGGGAGCTTGGAGTTTCCGGGTGTTTTAAGTTGCCACAAGGATTCCTCTCTGAAAAAGCCACAAGTCACAAAGACCCACTGATCGAACCAAACCTTGTGACTGTCTTGTGACCCCTTGGAAAGAGAATGGTCACTTCAACAGTCATAATCGAAAGCAGCGGCGACCAGTAGTATTGAGCACTCGCACAGATACAACCAATCCAGCCAACAAGCACGTGGCCTCTGAAAGAGGGTACATCTTTCATGTGGAAGGCAGAACGGACCCGCAAATGAAAGAAACCCACTCAACTCTGATCGCGCAAGCCTGAACCCTTGTGCCCCTAAATCTTTCCTTAGACCCGATAGAAACCTCGGAACCAAACAACTATTTGCTCCTAATCGCTACCGTCGCCGCCTGCTACTCGAAGCCATGCTGAGGATTTCGCCGCAGGAGGCTCCTTGACACCGCCTATGCCATCCTCCTCCTTCGCAAATGGGGGGGGGGGGGGGAGGGGGCGGCTCCAAACAAGGTCTAGCCTGGGTTGCAAGCTCAGGGCTTCAGAGAAGTGTTCTCTAGTTCGGGGTTTAGGAAGTTTAGGGCTTGGGGAACATCAGCACATTGCTGTGAGAGTTACTAGTCTCTATGTATGAGGTCACACCACATTTGAGCATGTGAGTTTCTGTCTTTGTGCATGCTCCGTGGCAGTGTACCCACGCCTTCATGTTGGATCATTCAGGAGTATACTACACATATTACACTGCATTCCGGTGTGTTGTAATGCTTGAATTGCAGGCTACTTGTGTCTTGCATCATCGTACATCACTTTGTGAATCAATCACACAGCGGCTGCTACATATCAGGCGCTACTATATCGTGTGCTACAAGCAAACCCTGTGCCAATCTAGGAACTCATATGTTGTCGCACCGTCTTGCTGTATTATACAACACCGCAATTTAGGGAACACTCCCTGCATACCTATCTGCATGAAATGTTTGTACACACACACATATATATATATATATATATATATATATAGTGTGTGCGTGTGTATGTGTGTGTCTGTCTCTGCTCGTAAATGTGCAAACTCATATGTGCACATGTGCACAGGCATATCTACATACGTACACATGTAGGCGCGCAGGCAACTTGGCGAGCCGTATCATGTGCCTCTGCATGCTAGTGTGCCTGTCTGTATGTGTGCCAGCAAATAGGTCATACCTGAGAGCTCATGGGTGCATGAGCCTGGCCTGTCAGCATGTGCGATCATTTGTCACGGATGTGCGTGTGCACATCCTGCACGTACGTACTTGCTCATCTACGTATGAGTGTTTGTTTGGGTGTATGTGTGTGCACTCATGCATGTATCATGAAGCCCGTGCCTCAAAATCCAAGACTCTGCGCGTCTCATTCCTACAAGTATGCCACACAAAACAGAACTGTCTAGACCTGAAGCGGAAAGCCGCGCCACGACACAAGCGGAAAGAATCCCGCAAACGTCAACCTAGGCCCTATCATTCGTAAACCGGAGAGCCTCTTGCTTTGACATCGCCATCTTTTTGGAGGCTAAGGCCTGGCCCTGCCTCAAAAGGAGGGCTCTGTCTATCTCTATAGAGTTTTTGGTTTTGGGTGTAGCTCTCGAGCCCGGACCGTGGAATTCGGGGCCGGGCCTGTAAGCACTCAACCCGAACCTTGAGCTCCCTGGGACTGACGAATGGAGTGCAGCACGTAGGTCTACACGCTCGGATAGAGATGTGCATAGGGTCCGTTTATACTTGGGATCTCTTAGACACTTCACGGTCAGGGTTGGGCCGAGGACTCTGTGGCCTTCGAGCATAGCTTTCAAACCAGGAATATGACGTCCTGCAAACTAGGCCTCCATAGTCAGATTTAGCCGAGACTTCAACATCTCTGAATTCCGGCATAGAGGTTCATGTGCAACGCTTGCCTCAGCAACGGTCTTGGCATCCATACAGTAACAACCGAGGATGCCTACACATTGAACTCCCAGGCTGCAATACCGTCGCGATGTGCCTCCGCCTCTCTTCCAGGATCGCTTTCTTCTCCTTGCGCACACGGCAGGAGGCTCAGGGTCAAGTAAAAGCTCGAAGCTTTCGGGTTCCTGCTTGCGGGTGTTGGGGTGTTGGATTGTCGGGACATGACCCGAATCGTGAATCCTGATTTATGGCGCCCTGCCTCGTTGGCCAGTTGGCTACCGAAACCCGGAAGCCGTTAACTCATCAAGAGGCTCTTATCGGCTGAGACTTTCGGACCTGTTAGAAAACTTTATACCCGGTTTTGCGTGGCACCAATCGCCCATTCATGCCTGCTACTGCTCCAGCTACAGCTATAGCTGCTAGCTGCAGCTACAGCCGCTACTACTACGACGACGACGGAGGGCGACGACGACAACGATAATTACTAGTCAAGGCACCAGTACGAGTAACACAAATAGCACTACAACACAAGTGGCAACACCATAAGTTTTACTGATGAAGCCGCAAACAAACCAACAACAGCGTTGCAGCTCAGTAGCAGCAACCACGACACTGCTTGTGGTACCGTCGCTGTTGCTGCCGATGCCATTGATGCTAAATGATTGTGTGTGTGTGAGTGAGTGAAGAGTGTGAGTGTCAGGGTGAGAATGAGTTGCGTGTGCGTGTGCATGCGTGCGTGCGTGCGTGCATGTGCGTGCGCGTGCGTGTGCACGCGCGCGCGCGCGCGTGTGGTGTGTGTGTGTGAGAGAGTGTGTGTGTGAGTGTGTGTGTGTGTATGTGTGTGTGTGTGAGAGTGTGTGTGTGAGTGTGTGTGGGAGTGTGTGTGTGTGTGTGTGAGTGTGTGAGTGTGTGTGTGTGTGTGTGTGCATGTGTGTGGGTGTGTGTGTGTGTGTGTGTGTGCGTGTGTGCATGTGTGCGTGTGTGCGTGTGTGCATGTGTGCATGTGTGCGTGTGTGCGTGTGTGCGCGTGTGCGCGTGTGGGCGTGTGGGCGTGTGGGTGTGTGGGTGTGTGGGTGTGTGGGTGTGTGGGTGTGTGGGTGTGGGTGTGGGTGTGGGTGTGGGTGTGGGTGTGTGTGTGTGGGTGCGTGTAGGTGCTTGTGCGTGTGCGCGCCTGTACGTGTGTGCATGCGGTCCCTGTTGTTGCGATAGGGGCTGTCATGTCGGTAATATAGCGCTGCCGCTATCGTCGGCACTATCTCCGACATTGGTTGTTGATGTCTCTGATGCACATGTTTCACGTAGCCTGATGCCGTGGCTCTTGCTGTGGTGGTGATGTTGTTGCACTTGCTGCTGTCGTTCGTAGCAATGGCTGAAACTAGACATGATCATGAGACTGGGGTCATGTGGTCGCTCAGGTGCCCCGATCACAAATCATTCGAGGTTTCACTTGTCAACACCGAACTGGGCATGGATGAGTAAAGTTAATCGCTTCCTCCTTATATTAAAACGCCCCCTCCCCTAATACAAAAACGAAACTTCCGGGGGTTCAGTTTTTATATTAGGGGGGGTGGGTTCCGGCGCATCCGGGTACTGTATGAGTCGGGTTACTGTAGACTGTAGCCCTGAGCCTCAAGAGCCCTGCAGCCTCAAGCCTTAACCCCAAAGCCCTAAAGCCTTAAGCCCGAAACCAAACAGTCAGACACAACGACCGATTCCTATGCAGCCGTTCCGGCTCTAGAGCAAGCGATCAGCCTGCCTTAAGCCCCTGAGTCCTTAACACCTAACCCCTAAACCCTAAAGCTCTGGTCCTTTGGTTTAGTACTACTGTAATCTTGGTTCTATTAAAACTCATACAATCCCGAGGCCCCCCTAATGTTTTTAAGTAACTTTCAATTGTGGGCCCGAAACCGCGAATGTCCGGGGGCCGGCAGATTTAATATTGAGGGGGGTGTTTAATATTAGGGGGAAGGGATTACATGCGTCTCGACTAGGGCTCGGCAAGCATACGTTGAGGAACGACAGGTCTTGCGTGCTGGACAGGCGTGACAGTAGCTGCCAAGGTGGACGGACCTCCGTCACCACAATCTCAGCGTCGTTTAGGAGGAGCTGCCTTCAGCGTGAGAACGATGTGCTAGAAAGCTTTTGCTCTATCAACAGGCACCATCGCACGAACCATATTGTCGACGTTGACCTTTCATGTAAATGAAATTCAACAAGAAGCCACTCACTGGAGTCTGAAATTCCAAACCAAGTAAAAGTCCTAATGCCGAAGGCCCTGCAAACGGCCTAACAGAGAGCATGTTCGATTGATCTATATGCTCCCGCTCCCCCCCAACCCCCCCCCCGCGGCTCCTGAACCCGACCATCCTATGGCTAAACTGAAACCTGATGAGTTGGAGCCTCTGCCCCGAAAGTGATTGAAACCCCAGACAAACCAACGTAGACACTGAAACCCCAAGTTCAAGAATCCAAGCCACCAAAGCCCAAACCCAAGTCTGAACATTCAGGGCACACTTGCGCGGGGCTTCGCACGACCTAAACCTAGAACCCCAAACCCATGCAAGATAGCTCTGGGGCGTGGGCCGCACCTTCTCTCGGGCAATCATTGCCTCGGTGTGCCATCCCCATAGTGCAGATCTCCGCAATCAGGATGAGCTGGTTTAGCACTTATACAGGGCGGAACCAGAGCGTCTAGTACATACAGTGACATACAGGCCACGAACTCAGAAGGATGAGGCTTCACAAGTTTCACTGCGAAGTCTTGTGGTTGCAGGGGTGGGTGTCCCGAGGAGCATGTATTCCTCCCTTGTGCGACTGAAAAAGGCGGCCAAGGGACGGCGTTGATGACGGCGACCATCTGTTTGCCAGTTGCCTACAACCGCAGCAAAGGCAATGAACTCGACTAGCAAACGCAACAGCTGACGAACCCCGTTCGGAACTGATCTGACCCTTAACCCTTTAGCTTCAGCCTGAGACCCTGGATCCGGAGTGTACATTACATGGTGCCCGAATTGAAAGCCAAGATAGTCGCAAGAGCGACTAAAAACACTTGCAGCATAGTGTAGCCTTGTAATCTCGTATACTCATACATACGTATGTACGACTACTGATTGTCATTGCTCTTCTCAGTTGATAGTACCCGTCAACGTGTTTCGGAACAAATCAGCTACAAGTATCACGGCCCCTAGACAGACCTCAAGCCAAAACTACCCCGACACGCACGCACACACAATAGACAGCAAACTCGAACCTAAAAGTCTACTAGCCCTGCATCAACGTCCCAAGGATGCCCAGAACGGCATTGCCGCGGCCCCTATCTATAATCTATTCCACTAAACCTTGAACCCCTCAACGTTGCTTAAGCCTGAACCCCGATCGCCTGACAGCTCTGAAGAGTCAGCTCCGTCTTCTGCTGGGACTTTTGCACCCGGGACCTCGTAGGGTTTAGGATGCAGTTTACGGTTTCAGGGAGCGTGGCTTGAGGTAGCTGCTAACTGTAGGTTAGATTAGGGGCTTGCGTTTGAGGAATCGCTGCTTGCAGGACATCTTAATCAGCTGTTGTTGGAATACCACCGCACCATGATTGGGCCCGCGTGCCTTCAGGAGAACACGATGCTTACTGTCATGGCACTTGTCAGAATTGCTGTCTACCTGATCTTGCCTTGTCCACGTATGTCACGCCTATCCGGCTTGCCACTACACCTGCTTTTGTGTCTGCTAGCTCCGATTAAGTTGCCAGGGTTGTTATTGCTGTTCTGATGCGTAGGTGGTTCTGGGCTTTGCCCAACTGTGGCAAGATGCAGAACTTCCATTCATAAACTCACAAAAAAATCAAAAGAACGTAGGGTCAACTCTACGGAGGTGCGCAATGGCCTAGCACGACGGCCTCGGGCCAATCCAGGGCTACAGCCCTCGACTCCAGTTTCTGCAGATGTCCCGAAAGCCCTTGACGTCCCTAAACACGACGCCCAAAGCAATAACAACTCAGCGTCGGCACAAAAAGATGACTTGAATAGGATCCCAGAGGACACTGGAATCCTGGAAATTAAAGAGTCTGCCTTGGGGCCTCTTGCCGTAGACCTCAAACTGCAAGGGTCGGCTTTTTGCCGCCCAGGTTGGAACTTTGTTCGGATTATTTGTCGGGCCTTCCGGCTGAATTAGGAAAGTTGTTGAACAGCTTGAGTAGCAGGCGTAGGGTTTTCGGAGTTAAGACTGGAGCTGAGGAAGGGTCATGGCTTGGCAGCTCATCTGAGTATCGGACTCAAGGCTCTCGTAGATGCTGTTCACACTGGCATGATGCTCCTGTTCGGCAGCTGTGGCGCCGGCAGTTCTAGCAGTCAACAAGCATTAGGAGTACCACATCGCTTAAAGCTAAAATGCTTCTTGGTTGGGACACCTTGTGCCGTTCGCTTGTATGTATCCGTTGCCAGGCAGAGGCTTTGCCCTTGCTCGGCTCTTGGTCGCCCTGGGCCCCCAAAATGTTTGGTGACTTGAGCAATTGGGTTACGAAGGTCTTAGCATACGCTGTCGTTAATACGGTTCTTCGACCATAATATTCTCGAATCCTTTTGCAGGTAGCTGGAGACTTCAATTTCCTTCCTTCGGAGATGAATCCGGCTTGAATTTCGCTACGGCTGTCAGGGTTTGGGCTGGGGTTGAAAGCGTCGGCCCGAAATCGCACCCTATCCTAAGAGCGCCCCTCAATGACTGAAAATCTAGCCGTACGTGATAACAGTGAAGATTGTCTGGTCTCGAAACATGCTCCCTGCCTGAGCAAGCTCTTTCTTATCTTTCATTTCCTTTTCCAGGCCCGAGTTGTGGATGACCACCTAACATGGCCAGGGGATGAGGCGACATTAAGCCAGAATGGGTTCCGGATCTGGGCTTCGGGCGCCAATCTCGGGAGATTCAGCTTGGGGAACACTGGCTTTAAGAGAAGGGTTTTGGGTAGTCTCAAACAATGGAACCTATCTGCAGGTGCTGAAGCCTTGAAAGACCGAAACACCCTCCCGCTTGGGCCTTCCTTGTTGGTAGCACACATCTAGCAGCTTTGCTATCCTTCTTGCCAACCCTTCTCCACAGTGTAGAACTACAACAGCAATAAAAGCAGCAGCAACAACAGCAGCAGCAAAGCGCAACAGCAGCCGCCACAGCAATAGCACCAGTACCAGCACCAGCACCCCCACCATTAACAACAACAGCAGCAACAGCAACAGAAGCAATAAACAACAACAGCCTTAGGAGTCTTAGAAGCAGGAAATGACACACACACACATTGGGTATATACATGAACCTGGACAGACAGACAGACAGACAGACAGACAGACAGACAGACAGACAGACCGACGGACGGACGGACGAACGGACGGACGGACGGACGGACAGAGACAGACAGACGGACAGAGACAGACGGACAGAG
>CAJNDV010004780.1:190621-204219 GCA_905221635.1 Symbiodinium sp. CCMP2456 | reverse complement strand
CCTATACCCTAATCCCTAAACCCTGACACAGGTGAATTCCACAGCTGCAGGTGCCATGGCCGAGGTGGGCTGAACGCTGCAGTGTTCACGGTAGGCTCTAAGCTCTTGAGCTTGATTATAGAGTCCTAAACCCCTAAACCCCTATACCCTAGACCCTAATCCTATAGAGTTTGACACTTGTGTTGAAAAACGAAAACGGGCGCTTATGCAGGTTTGGGGCTTAGCTTTTCGGGGCAAGAGCCTTGAGTCACACTCTTCCTCCCGACGTCTTCCGGGGGCCACTGTCACGGCATCAAAACCACTAGAGTCTGGTTTAGGGTGTAGGGTTTAGGGAGTCACTAGCGCCTTCGTTTGGGGCGTAGGGTCTTTGTCCACACAGCGAGTTCGCCAAGCATTATCTTGGAGTCAGGGTTCACGGTACGTACTTATGATTTGGGCTTGAGGCTTGTGGCTACTGATGGCTGAGACAGCGATATCAGGTCTTCCGGCATTGTTCATGCTCGGGTTCCTTGTACCCCAAAGATACTCGGGACCTCCAAATGGCACGAAGTAGGGGATCATGTATACAGACTTCAGCAACAGACACCCTAAACCCTAAACCCAGGGCATGTGGTGTTGGCAAACTGGGGCCGTTCGTTGCGATGAGCTGCCTCTGGGAACTTGGGCTACCTGAAACTACCAAAACCTACTTTTTTGTAGGGTCCCTATAAATTCTGTATTAGGTTTTATAATAAGGACCTACAAAAAAGTAGGTTATGGTAGTTCAGGGTAGGGGTATGTGCTTCTTGGGGTGTCCCTGCGGTGACTGCCAGGTCAAATCCAAGGTCCACATGGCGGAGAACAAGGCTGCCGCCTTCGTTGACACGGCCAAGGACGGTCAAGTTGTGTGTTTTCGTGGTGAATACATCATGGGCCTAAATAATTACCTACATGATTTTGGGGGGCTCCTTATTATATTTATATAATGGGCCCCAAAACCCGATTCTAATTATTAAGGCCCCTACGTTTTTTGGCTTGGTGTGTTTATGTTCAAGCCCTTTGTATAGCTTCAGAGACCCCGGGATGTGTCTGGATTCCGGGGTGTAGCACTTGGGTAGTTCTCTAAATTAGGGTCCCTTTTACGGTCCGTTTATAAGGGTACTTACTATATTGGGGACTTCAAAAAGGACCCTAACTTAGAAAGGCAGTCTTGACAAGCTGCTACTGTGGGAAAGTACGTACAAGTCCTTATAGTTAGGTGCTATAAGGGGTATACTACCAGGCTTGTTATGGGTCTCTAGGGCTGTGGTGGCTTGTTGTGGTATGAGCGTCCCTAAACCCTAAACCCTAAACCCTAAACCCTTTTGAGGCCGAGACTTGTAGACC
This sequence comes from Symbiodinium sp. CCMP2456, assembly GCA_905221635.1. Classification (NCBI taxonomy): domain Eukaryota; class Dinophyceae; order Suessiales; family Symbiodiniaceae; genus Symbiodinium; species Symbiodinium sp. CCMP2456. The sequence goes on along the minus strand of CAJNDV010004780.1, from coordinate 202,854 downwards.
TAAGCGGTATCGACTCCCCCGCCATGGGCACTGTCGACAGGGGTTGCTTAGGCGAGCCCCGCATCCCCCACTTAAGCATCCATGCTGGCAGGAGCTCCTGCAAACGGTGCTCCCCAAGTTTGAGCATCTTGATGCTGTCTAGGATAAACCGACCAGTTTCCGCCCTGTTCAGGGTTGAGGGTTTAGGGCTCTATCATTGGATAGTAAAAGCGTTTAGGTTTAGCCAAAAGGGCAGGGGGAAGGATGCGTGATTTCGAGTTTGGTCAGCCCTACAGGACACTCTTGGTTTCTGCCGCTAGAGGGGTTCAGCGTTGAGGAGGGTTAGGGCCTTAACTAAGGATTTAGGGTGTGGGTTTTCGTGTGTAGGGTTATAAGCCCAGCAGAATCGGGGCGTCCCTGAACCGTGCTCATTAAAAAGAGTCAGCAACAAAGGCCCTAAACCCCAAACCCTATGCAAAGCCTATACCCTAAGCCCCAAACCAGTTTGCTTTAGCCCGGGAGGCTTCGCATAGCTTCCGGGTCCAAGGGAACACTCTGCGAAACGATCCCCCCAGGTTTAGCATTTAGGGTTTATTCTTCCTGCTGATATTGCTACAAAGTGTTTGTGATTGTTGTCATTAAAATTGCCGGGCTCTGACGATGGTTTAGGGATTCGTTTTATATTGTGTCAATTGAGTACTTAATGCGAGGATGAGCCTGTTTTCTTTCTTCTGACTCTGATGTCAAGTATACGGCTGGTTTCTACGGTGATACTCGTAGTAGAGGGTTGTGGCTACCGGGGTTATGACCAATGCTATGTAGAGTGATCGGTTATGCCTTTATGAACTCTGTCCTCAAATGTCAGCTCCGCACAAGATCCCTCGGCTCAGCGACTCCATGCCCAGGAAGATCGCCGATGGTCTCCACCAGGCTATTGGTGTGGCTGACCAAGCATTGGACACCATGGGTGAGCGACTTGGACTCCTGATGGGGTCTGGGAATTTCGACGGCTGGAATTGTAATTTCGGGCTTGGTGTTTAATTAGTTACTGGGATGCTTGTGGTGGCTAGAATGTGGCTTCCCATCGAAAGTAAGAAGCCTTTTCGTTTGCAAGCAGCGACTCTCAGGGAGCCAGCTGCCAAGAAGCTGGACGTCCCTCGGCCTCAATTGTTGTTTTTTTGCTTTCGGGTTTGGGGATTTGGGCATTTTTAGGAGTTTAGGGTTCATAATCTAAGGGCTCGGGTATACGGGTTTTTCAGATGTCCGGAGTTGGTGGCTTCCGGTTTGGCGCTACAGATACCATTTAAACACACCACAGCCCAACCTGCGCATAAACCCAAGCCCTTGCTTGGCAGGCCCTAAACACCTTTAGCATTAACTCTTACCCCGAAATCCTAAACCCTTGGGCCGATGCCATTTAAGTCTCTACAAGCCATAAACCTTACCAACCCTTGACAAAACCCTGCAAACCTTTAGGGCTTTGTGTTTACGGTTTTGGGTTTAGGGGTTGCCGTTGCCTTTAAACCTTCTAAGCTTCCTAAACCTCCGAGGATGCCATGTCGCCCGTCTTCGCCACTGTGGACGGCTGGACACTTTCGGCCCAGGAGGCGTTGGAGAGGGCGGTTTAGGGTTTAGGGTTTAGGGGTTCAGGAGGTTAGGTGTTTCGGTGTTTTGTTTCAAGGTTTTTGGAGGTTTCAGCTTTTTGGTGTGTGGTGGGCTTGGAGTTTAGTTTCGGGTTTTTGTTATGTCTAGGGCTGCTGATTCGCTTACTTAAAGGAGACTCGCATAGCAGAGGTGAAGTACAAGGCTATCGGTGGGGTACTCACCAGCTAGGCTACTGTAGGGTTTGGGGTTTAGGGTTTAGGCTACTGATCACCCGATACATGACCGACAAAAGATCTGTGGTCAAGTTCAGGTGCAGAGGCGTTTGAGTTTCGGTTCTGTTGTTTCGTGGGCGAAGGTTGCAGGGTGTATGGATTCGAGAGCTCCGATGTTATTGGGTCCTAGCTTCTGCTCGGAAAGGACGTGCATCTGTTTTGCCGGGTTGCCTCTACCAAGCGACAGAGAGGTCCTGCGTCCGAAAAAATCATATGTACATCAAACTCAGACGAATCACCTCTTCCGGCGCGGACACCTCAACAGCAGTGCCTTAAACCACCTCCATCTCTGCTGTTTGCAGCTACATCCGGTGTATTTTTTGGAAGTGCCGTGGACTCCAAAGTCCTTTTTTCAATGGTTTGGGGATTAGGGTTTAGGGCTTAGGGGTTGGGGGTTTGGAGTTTTGGTTTGCCATAGCTTTTGAAAGGGCTGCGGCTTCTGCTGAGGTGATGAAGACCCTGGATGCCACCATCTCCGAAGGGGCCGAGGAGGCGAGATCGGATTTAATATAGGGGCCTTAATAATTACCCATATGTATATATATATATATATATATTTTTTTTTTTTTTTCTTGGGGTGGGGTCCTTATTCTGATCATAGTATAAAGGGCCCCAAAACCTTATTTTAACTATGAAGGCCCCTACATTAGCCGACGCAGCTCGAGCCAACACGCTTGAACCCCAGGTGTCCAATGCTAGCCCCGAGCCCCTAGAGTCTCAGAGGCTGGGGGTTTAGGGTTTAGGGTTTAGGGTTTAGGGTTTAGGGTTTAGGGTTTAGGGTTGACATTAACATCGGGGCCTAAGTTATTACCAATGCTATTTTTGGGGTTCCTTATCATGGTTCGAGTATGATATACCCCCCAAACCCTATTCTGATTATTATGGCCGCTGTATTAACTCTGAACGGAACCGACTTTCTAAGTCCTATGGTCTCCCAAGCACACCCCAACTCTTTCAGCAGGATTCAGCACGAAGAAACTGCAGACAGCTTGTGGCTGAGCATGGCGGCCTTGCCAAAATGTAGCCGCCTGGGTGGGGGATCAGCTGTGTTATCTCTCGCTCATATTCTGGTGTCTTGTCCGGCACCAAGCAAAGGGAAGCCAAACTCGAGGCTCCGCAGCTAAAAGCAAAGCAAAGTGTGAACGCTCCCAAACAACCCACGCAGAAAGCTTCTCAACACAACCGGAACAACAATCCCGAAGAGACAAAATCAAACCCAGAAGTGCTGAACAAACCACGGAGAGAAACAGTGATCTCAGCCTCCAGCCTCAACCTTTCAGGGCTCCAACGCAAGCAATGCCACCAATGTCACCAATGCTTCTCTCCTGGCCATCGACCCGGAACCTGGGCAGCAAGGGGTTGGGGATGAGGATCTTGCGATTCTCGCATGTCTCCTGATCAGGATGACTGTATCAGTTTGGAGGCCCTTAGAGTCTATGGAAAAATAAGGGGCTTAATAACTACCTATATTCTAATCTTGGGATTCCTTATTATAATTGTAGTATAATTTGCCCTAAAACCTTATTCTAGTTATTCAGGCCCCTTGTTATAGAGCCCCTATAGGAACCCTTTAAAGGAACCCTATTCTAACTACTAAGGCCCCTAAATGATGGGTACAACGGAGCTGGGGTTGCTGTGCTAGTACGCCTAGGAGGAGACCAGAGAGTTCTTTGTCCCAAATCGCTACGACGGAAGGAAGTTTATAGGTTTTAGGGTTTAGAGTTTAGGGTTTAGGGTTTAAGGTTTAGGGTTTAGGGTCTATGGTTCCGAACCAACAAAAGCATCGATTCCACAGCGTCCGTCGCGGGCGAATGGGCGCCTTATGTCTGAAGCTCTAGCGCCTTGATCCCCGAACCCCATTGGAAATGAAACCCCAAACACAAGTGCGTGCGCCATAAACCCTCAGCCAACTCCATTGCATCTTTAACAAAGCCCCTCAGTTCAAAACTCAGGCCTTCATTGTGCAAGCTCCCTGTATTTGTGGCTCATCCCTCTAGCATGGAACTTCATCCCCAAACAGTAATAGTAAACAGCACGAAACTGTAAACCCCAATTCTAGACCACAACCACTGCAACAGCGATCGCGCGACCTGGAAAAACTCTAGATTCAGGTTGAGAGCCCTGACGTTGCCATTTTTGCCTCTCAAATTACTATGCAGATCCCTCCGTACCCAATTTTTTTTCAGAACCCAAGCCTACAAGGCATCGAAAGCCTTTGACCTTAGACTGCACAGCCTTTAGACGTTTCACCCCCGAACCACAAAACTAACGCTCTGTGAACTTCAAACTTCACACTTAGCATCAATGCAACACACAACGGCACAACACAAGACTGCCTCAGTGCAGATGCGTACAAGTCTACTAAGCTTATTGCAGCAGAGAAGCCCTGTAATTACAAGAACCGTACTTCGCAAAAACCAAAAGTAACGACAGCTGAAGAGAAACTACTATCTAACCGGCCTTCACGAAATCCCAATAGATGTCCAGACTAGCTCTACCATTCGAAAGCTACAAAATGCACCGAACAAGCCCTAAACCCAAAGCCAACCCAAGGCGATCAAGCTGGCCGACGCACTCCGCGACCCCTTGGCCGGCCTGTCGCTGGCTGCCGGCGACTGGACACTGATGTTTACGGTTTTGCTTGTTTGTAGGGGGTTTAGGGTTTAGGGTTTTAAGGTTTGCCGTTGAGGATTTAGGATTGGGATTAGTGGATGTAGGGCTCAGGGGATTTAGGGCTGAAGGGATGTAGGGCTTTGGGGATGCAGGGTCCCTTGGACGTACGCGGTACCTGGGGCTTAGAGTTGAAGGTTCAAAAGTTGCTGCTTGTTGGTTCGTTCTTTGTTTCGTTCGTTCGTTTGTTTGTGCATGGGTTTTATGTTTTGCTTTGTTGCTGGCGCCGATGGTGTGCTTGTGGTTGGCGTTTCAGTTGGCTGGGGATTGTTTTATGGGTGGGTGGCTCCTGCCAGTAAGGTCGATACGACACGGAGAATTCCGGCGCGCGTATGATCCCTAATGCAAGTGCTGTGTCCATGGAATGAAGCCTACCTATAGTCTCCATTGTAGTTCCTTTTTTCGGTTTAACCAATTATATATTAAGGATTTTCTAAGGTATCCCCAAAAAGGAACTACAATGGAGACTATAGGTAGTGATAGGTCCGAATAGATAACGGCAGCATTCCCTTGTTAGTCCCGATGTGTAACTCTGTAACTGTACTAACTATTCGTTTACCCCAACACCCTGCTCACATGCCCCTACAATGCCATAAACCCTACATCCCTATCCAAAACCGACATGTTTGTTACCCCTAAACCCCTAAACCCTAAACCCTAAAACCCTAAACCCTAAACCCAATACCCTAAACCCAAAACCGACGTGTTTGTTCCGAGGCCAGCTGCACGGCCTGGCAAACAAGACCTTCGATGCCATGCCATTTGGAGTGGAGTTTTTTGGGCTTGCCGGGACCCCTCATATAAAGAGGCCTTAATAATTAGAATAGGGTTTGGGGTACATCATACTATAACTATAAAAATCATTAAGGCGCCTACATTAGCCCCTTAATAGAACCCTTATGGTACTCAATAGTGGGTATATAATCTACTATGAGTTTCAGTTTGCCGGAATACCAGTTCTTGCATGATTTGAGGATACCGAAATACCAGTGTTGGAGTAGCTGGGCCAAGCAGCGTGCGCTCCATGTCCCTCCATAACTTCTCCAAGGAACAACTTCGTGGACGCCGGGATCGATGCTGCGTCTGGCAAGCTGCCAAACGACCTGCTGTCCAACTTCTCCGACATCCTCGAGGGCGTTCAGGAGTGGTTTTCTGGTTTGCGCTTTGGGGGACGATTGAAGTTACTCATAGGCTCCATTGTAGTTCCTTTTTGTGGTTTATGTTTAGGATCCTATAAGGTAATCCCCAAAAGGAACTGCTATGGAGCCTATGGGTAGCCCTGATCATGTGAAGGAAAAGGCCCGCATGGAGTTGGAGCCTTTGAGCACGGTCGGCGACCAGATCGTCGATGGCCTGTACGAGACTGCGCAGGATTCGGCCTTGGTGGTTTACATAATCTTTTGGGGGCCTTGGTGGTTTTGGGGTTTGGTGACTTTGTGATAGATGTTTTGTTCCGGCTTCGGGGTGGTTTAGTTGTCTTAGGGTGTCGGGATCTAGAACTTGACAGGGTTTGGCGTCGTGGGCCACTAGAGAACAGTCCCCAGGTTCGATTTGCTTTGGGCCAGGGTCTCTTGCTCTAAATTATAAATGTATTGTTGTTCCTGTCTTTCTCACTCTCTCTCTCTCTCTGTCTATGTGTATGTCTGTCTATCTATCTAATTACCTATGTATCTATCTATCTGCTTCTAGCTGTCGACGGATCTATCTATCTAATTATCTACCGCTATCGGTTCAAAGTCTTGTTAGGGCTTTCTTAAACAGGTTATGCCTGCTGGCTGTTTACGAAGACGACCGCCGGTCACATACGAGTGCCCTGAGGGTGCAAGCACCCCTACAATGGTGTCTCTACATGTTCTATGTTGGGAGTACGTCGGCCCTTGGGAGTACCAAGCCGAGTGTTTCAGGTTTGGGTAACACCTAAAGGACCGGGTTAGGATCCGGGGATTAGGCTAGGGTTCAGGGTTAGCTTCAGAGGCTTTAGGCTTGGTGTGTAGGTCTGTTGATCTAGACCTTCAGAGGCTTTTCGGCAATGGTTTGAGCTTAGCATGGTTTAGGATTTCGCGGTTCAGAGTTCACAGTCTATAAACCCCAAAGTGCCCACTTAAGCCCTCAATCCCAGACCCCTTAACCCAAAGCCCTACACCTAAATCCTAAACCCTCAAACCTAAACCCTAAACCTAAACCCTAAACCATAAACCCTAAACCCTAAACCTGAGGGAACAGCAACTTCTGCAGGAGGCGGGTGTGAACGTGAAGCCGCGATCCGGTGCCAGCCGTGGTGGCTCGGACGTTCCTAGTTTAGGGTTTAGCCCTAACCCCCCAGGTACTTACTATAAAGGGCCCTAGGGGCTCTAGTACCCTATATAGTAGGTACCTGGGGGGTTAGGGTAGGGTTTAGGAGTTTCGGGTATACGCGTCAAGGTTTCGGGTTTGTTTTGGGTTTAGGGCCAATCTGGTTCAGAGTTTGTGTTTAGGGATTTAGGGTCTTGGGCTTGGGCATGAACAGTCGGACCTGTCTGGCCATTTTGCCGTAAAGCAGCTAAAAACTAGAAGCCAGGGGAAGCCCAGCCCTAATCATCCTCATCCCATGTTCCAACGTTCTTGGGTTCGCTTCATAAGGGCCCCATATGCCTATGTTCAGTCATATAAACCCCACCCTTGGGATGCTAAACCCTCCCTAAACCTCAAACCCTAAACCCACCCTTGGGATGCTAAGCCCTAAACCTCAAACCCTAAACCCTAAACCCACCCTTGGGATGTACTAACGTACCTTCGTTCCTGGCTTTAGCTTCTCAATCCGAGCGCTCTGAAGCCTTGGCTGGTCTCGGAGCTCCGGAGTCAAATTCTTCGCCCACACCTTCGGCCCCCGAATCCCTAAACCCCCAGGTACCTACTATATTATAGGGCCCTAGGGGCTCTAGTACCCTATATAGTAGGTACCTGGGGGGGTTAGGGAATCCCTAGCAGCTACTGTAGCCCTCGGATGAGCTGTGTAGACAACCCCCTTATGTAACAGTACTCGTGACTTCTATCTGGGTTTATGTAATCCATGTCTGGCTTTTGGAACCCTACCTGTAGTCTCCATTGTAGTTCCGTTTTGGGGATACCTTATACATTCCTTAATATATAATTGGTTAAACCAAAAGAAGGAACTACAATGGAGACTACAGGTAGCCAGCATCCTCGACTAGCCGTGGAGTCAAGGATCTCAGCAACTAGGCATGCCTGAGCCTGAATCGTGAGAGGCGGTCTTGCGCTGATCTCCCTGGCCGTGGGAGCACTTGCGACATTTTGAGGAGGCTAAATGATCGGGCTCAGTGTCATTGTTGATGTGGCTTGTGATCTCAGGAGTCAGAGTTTCGGAGTTTTGGATTCAGGTTTGGGGTATCGGGTTGGGGGTCCTGAGACTTGGTTGCTTAAGATTTCGCACTCGGGCTCAGGGCTTCGGATTGAACGTCGGGGTGAGCTCTTGTTGAAGTTCAGGATGTGTAACCCAAAAGGAGCCATCCCTTACAATGGCCCCAGAAAGTCGGAGGGCCATTCAAATGCCAACGGTTGCGCACAAGAAAGCTGTTTATTCCGGTGGCTTGTGGAGGTTAGGGGTCAGGGCTTGATCTGGCTCTGGGAAACTCAGGGTTTTCAGGACCCCGCAGAATTCGTTCGTTCTCCCGCAAGGGTCTATGTGCCCAAATAGTTGATATATACTTCGGCCGTAAAGTAGCCCCTGCAAAGGTACTTTGGGGCCGAGGTACATACTACTGTATTTGGGCATAAGATGCCAAAATTGTCGCTTCTTCGCTTTGGGTTTAGGATTCGATTGATTGTGCTGTCGGGGGAAAGGAGGTGCGCACTGGATCGTGGCCTTGGGGTTGTTTCAAGTCTTGGACTCCGGGCGAAGAGTTCATTCTACAGCTTTTGCCTGGCAGCTACTAGGAGGTTACTCGGAATGATTGTGCAGCAGGGAAACGAGGTTGTTCCTTCTCAAGATGCACGGCCTAACCACAAACAAATTCGGTGACCTTGACAAAAGGGCCCATCTCCCAGCTAACCTGACAGCAGTCGGCACTGAGCTCCGTGTCTTCTTGAAGCCTCTTGAGCTCCACATCTTCCTCCAGACTGATTGGTGGTTTAGGGTTTAGGGTTTAGGGTTGGATGGTCATCAGATCCAGCCTCTGCTTTAGAAAGAGAAGAGCAGTATAGCAACCTGAAGAATTGGAGATACCTTGTACGAAGTCCGTAACATTGTCATACTAGAACATACCCCCAAAACCCTAAACCCTAAACCCTAAGGCCTAAGCCCTAAACCCTAAACCCTAAACCCTAAACCGTAGTCCAGGCTCGAAGGCCACGAGAGGCAATGCTGCCACGCCCTCTTTGCAGGTCGCGTGCGCTCCTAGTCCCTGCGGTCTGCGCCGACACCGGAGACTTGAGAAAAAAGACCGCTCGGGTTTAGGGTATAGAGTTTAGGGTTTAGGGTTTAAGCTCACTCAGCACAGCAAAGTCAACCCTGGCTAAGCCAATAATATGGGAGCAAATCAGCACATATCGCCCATGACTTACAGTGGCAGCCACAGAAACAATCGAGGATACTTCTCTCGTGCTTGAGCGGAAGTTGTTTCGTTGCCTCCTGCTCGCCAGGAGCGATATCACGATGATACTGGCTGTACTTTTCGTACTCAAGAAGTACTGCTCTTGGTTCTGATGCTTCTATTCAAGACGGCGACCCTCAATACACCTGGAACCCCAATTCCATCAGTCAGGCTTATTGTTGGGATGTCTACTCATACTACTCGGGGTCTACATGGGGGGCTCCGTTCCGCTATTTTGCGAACTCCCCACTGCAACTATCCACGGCTGGGAGAGCAGAGCACATCATTCGTACGAACAGGAGCAGTTGCAGCAGCCACGAGCGCTGAGTTGGCAAACCGGAGCCTTAAACCCGCACTCAAGGCTTTAATCTAGAACCCGGGGTCCCACACAGACAGGGTTTAGGGGTTTTAGGGTTTTAGGGTTTAGTAGTTGCTTTCTCGATGAGTCCCTCTGCAATCATCCTAGGTCCTAGGATATACCCCTAAACTCCCCATCATTATCATGCAACTCTAAAGTTGACCTTCCAAACATGCTGTGGTTGTCAAAAGTGTGGTCCCTTTTGGGGTCCTTATTATAATACGGCACCTATTATTTAGGGTACCCCAAAAGGGACCATAATTTTGACAACTACCCACATGTACATTCATGTCAGCATGTACACCCCTTCTTTGACATCTTGCTGAAGCATCCCATATTAAAGCAGGTTCTGAAGCTTTACAACTTCATAGCTGAAGAGCTAGCCTGTAAACTTCTTGGCCTGGTCTTCTCCGTGCGTATTTAACCGTTTAACCGCTTTAGCCTAACCAGGTTAGCCCTCGATCTAATAAACCCCTCAAGTCCCCGAAGGACAGCATCCTTCTAGCATTGCAGTGGTGCATCTTTGCAGGCCTGGCTTGAAGACTTTGACGACGAGCGGCCGGTTCGGGGTTACTTCGCCCACGCCCTCGTGGAGGCCGGGAAGGGCCTTCAGGGTTAAGGAGCATCTGGGTTTTGGGCTTTCAGGTTTTTGGGTTTAGGGTTTTGGGATTTCAGGTTTATTGTTGGGTTGTATTTGTAGGATGTAGGGTTTAGTCCGAGGGCTTGGGGGGCTTCAAATCTGTCGGGGCTTCGCTCACAGGGCGAGACTGTTGAGGCAAGGATCCTCTACGAGGAACCAGAATCTAAACCCAACGCCCGAATCCCTTAACTCGAAATTTCACCCCAAACCCAAAGCCCTTCTTTCGCCCACTTCATGAAAGAGCGTCATTGCCCTAAACACTAAACCCTAAACCCACAGGCCTCAAGCAGATTCCGGATAGCCATGGGCACGGAGATCCGCGCAGCCAGCAGGCCGATTTTGGGGGGCTGTTGTCTGTTCCTGGTGGGGTTTAGGGTTTAGGCTTACTCTTTAGGGTTTAGGGTTTGGGGTTTGGGGTTTAGGGCTTTCAGGATTCAGGCTTGCCGGCTTAGAGCTTAGGGGTTTAGTTTGAGGGTTGCTTTAGGGTCCTCCCAGGCAGACAGTTTCGGCTGCCACCGTTCAGGAGTTTACGAAGATGCAAGGGGGCCCACTTCCCAACGGCCAGAACAGCTAACGAAACTTGCAGCCGAAACACTGCACCCAAATTTTTGTCATACCTTCATAGAACGGAGCACAATTCACAACAGTTGATGAGATGGTCCCCTTTCTGCTGTCATGGCCTGTCTTGAATACTGCTTGATACGGGTTCACGGGCTTGAGCTGCGGGCACACCTTGAACAACAGGCTCTTGTCCGCCCAACCCAAGCCTAAACCCTAAACCCTAAACCCTAAACCCTAAACCCTAAACCCTAAACCCTAAAGAGAAGTGGCACAACAACAGGTTCTTGTCCGCCCAAGCCAAGCCAGGCTTTCGGGCGCAGTGATGCAAGCAGAGAAGTCTCAGGTCCCAGAGAAGGTTTAGGGTTTAGGGTTTAGGGTTTAGGGTTTAGGGTTTTGGGTTTTGGGTTTAGGGAACAAGATGATCGTCCCTTAGCGCGACAAGAGGTTCTTAATGATACGAACAGTTTCCGGCAAAGTCTCATGCCGTCGTTGCAGGTTGGCCTGCCTGCAAGTCACCTTTGAGATGCCCTTTGGCAAGGCCCTTCGGTAAACCTTGAAGATCTATGGGTAGGGCTTCTAGGGTTTAGTAGATGGGTAGGGTAGCATGCATAAAGACACTACATGGCTCTTCGGATGTCGGTAAGGGCAAGTGAGAGTCTGTTTGCGAACACCTCGCGTCTAATTGCTGTCGCCGGTATACAAGAATCGAAAGCCACTTCCGGTGGATCCTGAACCCCACCGAACTTCCCTAAGCTTCTACACCCGAAGCACTAGTCCAGACTGGACCTAAACTCTACAAACCCTGCACCCCAAGCCTATACCCATAGGCCCCATAGTAGTTTCTTTTTGTGGCTTTTATGTAGGATCCTATTCGGTAATCCCAAAAAGGAGATGCTATGGGGCCTATGGGTAAACCCTAAAGCCCGTAGGCGCTCGAGCACATGGACTTCGGAGGGCCCCTTCCTGCCGGCCACCTGCGCCATCCAAGGGCGCGGCGCCAGCCTCTGGAGCTGCAAGAGGTCTTTGTTGGTTTTAGGGCTTTAGGGTTTAAAGGTTCAGGGTTTAGGGGTTTAGGGTTTATAGGGTTTATAGGATTTAGGGGTTTAGGGTTAGGGGTTTAGGGTTCAAGGGTTTAGAATTTTGTAGCTCAGCGGTGTTGTTTTGCGATTTTTGTGAATGCCGGTGTTTTGATTGTGTTTTGTGTGGTTTTGTCTTGTTGTTTGGATAGTAGTTTCGTGTTTTGTGTTTTATCCAATCGTGGTCGGATTTTTTTAGTTGGTTTGCACAGTTGATTCGGTCTTGCTCAGGAACTGTTTTTTGTCCATCGTTTCGTCAGGCTTGACGGTTTAAGGCTGTGGGGTTTTATTCCTTTTGCAGAGTATGAAAGCTTGCGTCACAATTCACTAATAATTTCACTTTACTGTCCTTCTATCACTTTATAGTAGTATACTACACCTCCGAAAACCAACCTTGCTCTAACTGCCCATAGGCCGCATAGTAGCTCCTCTTCGTGGCCTATTTTTAGGATCCTATTCGGTAATCCCCAAAAGGAACTACTA
>CAJNDV010004780.1:169330-190170 GCA_905221635.1 Symbiodinium sp. CCMP2456 | reverse complement strand
CTCGGGTTCGCTTTGGCCCGCTGTTTTGGGTCTTAGAGGGGTATGGGGTTTAGGGTTTAGGGGTTTAGGGTTGAGGGGTTTAGGGGTTTAGGGTTTAGGGTTGAGGGGTTTAGGGGTTTGGGGGTGTAGGGGTTCGCTTTGGCCCGCCGTTTTGGGTCTTAGACTTTACCCATGTAGGCCCCATAGTAGTTCCTTTTTGGGATTACCAAATAGGGTCCTATTAGGTAATCCCAAAAAGGAATGACTATGGGGCCTATAGGTAGGGACAAGCCACTGTTGGGGTTCAGGTTTTAGGCTTGAGTGCTGGTCTATAGGATCATCAATGCTTCGCGTTGTTGTTCGCGGTTGCGGCAGCTCAACTCGAGTTGTGCTGGCTGATCAAGCCTAGCAAACAAAGTCTTTCCAATTGAGCCTTCAATCAACACAACGGTGGGCTTTCTTTCGCCGCAGGTCCGGGATCTACAGCTTAGGGATCGACGGTGAAACGTGGTGAGTTTCCAAGCCTTTCACAGTCAAGCGCTTTGTGTTCATGTGGTGCGCAAGCCCCAGGAGAAATTGCGACCGGCTGAGAATCTGAAGCCGGAGTCGTCTCTGAAGGCAAAGCTGGGGGCTCTTGACAGAAAGACCTATAGTCTCCATTGTAGTTCCTTTTTTTGGTTTAGCCAATATTATATAAAGGAACCTATAAGGTAACCCCAAAAAGGAACTACAATGGAGACTATAGGTAGGCTGCTTTCTCGATCGCGGATTCAGGTCACAGGTGCATGGCTGTCATGCATATTGGACTGAATATGGGCATATAGAGTTTTCGCCCCCGAGCAATCCCCCGATCAACACAGGCAACCCTAACCCCCCAGGTACCTACTATCTAGGGCCCTTGGGGCTCTAGTACCCTATATAGTAGGTACCTGGGGGGTTAGGGCAAGTGGGGGTTTCAGAAAACTAGAGTACCTTTTTTTGGAGTCCTTATAATAGGGATCCTATTAATTAGGGTACTATATTGGGGTCCCCAATTTTCGGGAAACCCCCAAGTGAGGGTTTGGTATCGGGTTGGCTTTGCTTTTCGTGGACGCATGGCCCGGATGAGGCTTGGGGTTCTCAGGGTGTGCCGGTTAGTAATTCCTTTTGGGATTACCTAGTAGGATCTTAGATATAAACCACAAAAAGGAACTACTATGGGGCCTACATGGGTGTGCCGTAGAGACGAGGGCTTGGGGTTTGGTGCTCGATGCATGATGTATCGAATGCACCTGCAGGCCTAGCACCAACCCCTTCGACAGAAGCCCAACCATCGTAACCTACTTTGTTTCAGGGTCTGCAAACAACTCGCCGCAAGGAGTAATACAGTATGAGGAACACCACTGGATGCTACTACTGTGGTGTACAACAGATCTCCCTAACCCCCCAGGTACCTGCTATATAGGGTACTAGGGGTACCTGGGGGGTTAGGGTCTTGTCGCTGAGTCACCCTGTGGGATCCCAAGATGGCCTGACAACCGCAAGGCCCTAAGACATCGAAATTTGAGCCGGATCAGCTCCAAGAGCCCCAAACGGTAGACCCGTTTTAGGGTTTAGGGTTTAGGGTTTAGGGTTTCCTCTCATTGGCAAGCCCTAAGTTTTAAAATCGTACACCTCTGTTGAAACTATGTACTACCGCCCCTTGGCATCCTATGCCTACTGACCTAAAGGCCCCCGGAGAATGCTAAGACCCAGTGAGGCGGCGCTGTATAACGAGGCGCCCGCCATTCTTCTCGATGCCCCTTGTCCTTGCGATTAACGGCTACCGTAGTGTTTTATGCTTTCCTCGTCCTAGGGTAGGATTTCAGCTTACAGGGCCTATAAGGTCATCTTGGTGGGTCGGGGGACTGAGCCAGGACGAGAACAGGTGTGGTTAGGGCTAGTATGTATGTGTGAACATGTGTATGCACTTGTGCTTGCTTGCCTGCCTGCCTGCCTGCCTGCCTGCCTGCCTGCATGTACTTAATTTATGTATGTGTGGGACGGTGGGTGGGTGGCTGGGTGGAAGGATGGGAGGATCGGTGGATCTAGTCTTGCTTGAATGTGTGTCATTTATATGGTCCCTGGCGCTACCATTACCATTAGCATTATCGTTACCAATACCATTGTCCTTCTCATGGTTTTGCTTGTTGTTATAACGTTCATCAACATTGTCATTCTTCAACATTATTACGGTCCTGGTCTTGGTCCTAGTCACGTTCATTGCCATTGTCTTCATGCTGACCACCATCATGTTCCTCGAATTGCCAGCATCTGCATCGTCACTGTTTTCAGCATCTATATTCTGAACCTAAAGGCCATGATCCCCGTGAGTTGCAAGGCCGTCTAATCGGTTTCGTCTCTGGCAGAAGGAGAAACTTACCCGGGAGCCCTCATGATGTCTTGACGTCTATACCCAAACCCCACAACTCCAAGCTCAGGTTTACGCAGCGCTGGCTCCCCGCACGGCCGTCAAAGAGCACGGCTCGGGGACCCAGACATCTATAGAATCGACGCTGAAGCAGCCTGGAGAGCTCTCGAAAACTTTCCGCAAGCCTTCTACCAAAACCCTCACCCCCCAAGTACCCTTTAATAGAGCCCTTGTGGTCCGAAATAGTGGGTATTTATAGTATAATAGAGGGTAGTTGGGGGGTGCTGGAAAACCCTCACCCTTTAAAGGACCCTAGCTTATACCCTAAAGGGCCCTGAAGCTCACTACTGCCCAGGTCTCGGGGAGGTGGTGAAGGCCGCGTCGACGAAGGGCCTCGCAGTTTCATTCGGCTGTGAGTGGTAGTTGGTTTAGGGGTTTAGGGTTCAGGGGTTTAGGGCTTGGGGAGTTCATCAGCTACCAGAAAAGTAAGCCAGAAAAGTAGGGTTTAGGGTTTAGGGCTGTGAGTGGTTGTTCATCAACTACCAGAAAAGTAAGCCAGAAAAGTAGGGTTTAGGGTTTAGGGCTGTGAGTGGTAGTTCATCAACTACCAGAAAAGTAGGCTCGGGGTTTTACGACCAGGACGACCACGACCGCGACGGCGACTGTGTTGACGACGACACTGCTACTGTCACATCAGTCTGCGACGACTCAATCGACTGCGTCGTCCATCATGATGTCCCGGGTGACAGAAAGGTGCAGGGGTTATTTGCAGGCCCTTCACCCGAACCGCTTAGAATTTGTGCGTGGGAGTTTACGCCAAGGAGACTCTGTTGGCTGACCAGGTTCTGCATAATAGAATTCAGGCCCGAAGCAGTTGGGCACAAAGTATGGCGCTACATTATCCTGAGCTCAGGTTACACCGATCCGTTCTCCATATCCAGGTTCTTAGTTAAGGGACGGGTGCCGGGAGTTGCGATGCAGCCTGGGAGTGAGCTCTACCCTTCCATAGGCTCATCCTCAGCTCGAACTTCAGGCCTGACCCTAAACCCTAAACATTTTGGGGTTTTAGGGTTTTAGTTTAGGGTTTGAGGTTTAGGGTAAACCCTAAACCCTAAACCCTAAACCCTAAGCATTGGGGTTTTAGGGTTTTAGTTTAGGGTTTAGGGTTATTGTTTGTCACTTAAGAAAGAAGTCAAGACTACAAGGGACGGTTGGCAGGCAGAGTTCATGGGACTGCTCCACCGTGCCAAGAAGGCCGGCCTCTGTTGGGAAAGGTGTCGGGGGTTTGCATCAGAGTGAGAGCCCAATCGTAAACAGCTATAATAATAATAGTAGTAATAATAATAATACTAATAAAGGGTTTGGGGTTTTGTGGTTCAAGGTTGAGGCTTGGCGGTCTGGAGGTACATCCGCACATTACTCGCTTCGTCAATGCACTCCTTTGGCCAGCTGTGGGTGGTTGATTCACGAGCTGCGCAGATTGTATCATCATGGGTGCATATCAATCGTGCCAGACTACCTTTGAGGGAATGCGAAACCCTGCCACGAGGGAGCTGACCTCACTGATAATTCCGAAAAGAGCCCTGAACCTTAAACCATATGGGGTCTCAGGGGCGTTGGGTTGCTCTCTGAGGGTTTCAATCGAACCCCGTGGCCTCTCATTCACCATAGGAGCGCTCGGGTTTAGGGGCGTGAATCTTGGCGTACCTATAAATTTGTCTGAATATTCTCCTCCATTGTCCAACAACAATCGAGCAGGTTGAGCTGCGTTGGTGCTGGTGTAGCGCTGCATGGTTCCCGCCTAGTAATGCACCCCTAAACCCTAAACCCTAAACCCCTAAGCCCGAAAACTCAGCCTGCTCCAAACCCGAAACCCCTCGAGCCCTAAGCCCCTTATTATATCTCGCTCGAACCCCTAAACCCTAAGGGTCCATGTGCCCAAATAGTATATACTTTTTAGGGTTTAGGGTTTAGGGTTTAGGAAATAGTATATACTTTGGCCACAAAGTACCTGTATGTGGACTACTTTAAGGCCAAAGTATATACTGTACTATTTGGGCACATGGACCCTTAGGGAAAGACACGACTGAAGGAGAGGAAGATCCTCATCTTCATGCTTGGCGGGCCGAGCCTCTTTGTTGGCAAAGACTTAAAACCCCCTCCCAAGCATTTTTCGGATCGTGCGGTAGCCCTTTCTGCTGGTGTTTAGGGTTTATAGGTTTATAGGTGTTTAGCAGGAATTGTGATGGTTGGGTGAGGTTCTACCACTTAGGGCCTCTTTTTATGGACTTTATTCTGTGCCCACCTAATTATCCCGAACTCTCAGTCATAACTCTTCACATTCCCCATCGTTGAACTCCGCTAGGCCCTAATCGTGAACCCTCAAATCATTCGTAATTTCAAAGTCCTGAAGAAACTTTACAGGCTGGAATATGCGTACAGCAATTAACCCCTTCTTGTTCCCGTCATACTGTACAATATACGGGTCAAACCCTATGGTCATGGTTACATATATGAGCCCGCAGCAACCAGACCTTCGGCAGGCCCAGTGGAATTGGCAGAGCCGCTTTGTTGCAAGAGTCTACATGCGACAGCATAGAGGTTCTGGCCTACACAGGTTTCTCACGGCACTTGTTTGGTGGTTGTCGGGGTCTTTGTTACTGGGACGCGGGGTGCTGTCAATCTCCCGCACACTGTGAACACTTGACAACACACAACTCAGAGCTGCAACTCAGTCGTTCCTAAAATCTATTGGAGTCAGGGCCATATTTGCCTCAACAGCTTGTAAAAGGACTTCCCTCTGTAGGGACCACTACCAAACCCCAAACCCCTCACTTCTTAAGCCCCACACTCTGCACTCCCAAGTCCCAAGTGTGTATATGTGCATGAAGCCCTAACCCCCCAGGTACCTACTATTAAGGGCCCTAGGGGCTCTAGTACCCTATACAGTAGGTACCTGGGGGGTTAGGGGAGCTTCAAGGAAGGTCTACCTCAAGGAGCACTATGTGGCTATGGGTCTCCGATGTGGATTCCTCCGATGGCTGCTTTTCTGAAAGAAGCGTCCAGGCTGTACAGGCCTTTCGGGTACAAGGGCTTACCTTAAACAACCAAAACCTACTTGTTTATAGGGTCCCTGTAAATTCAATATTAGGGTTTAGAATAAGGGCCTACAAGAAAGTGGGCATTAGGGACTAGTGGAGTATGGGGGTTTTAGGTTGTAGGGCTTGGCTGGCATGTGCTAAGTGGGGAGTTAGGTTAGGATCTGCTCGTGTGTGCGACGCGATCGGGTAGCCAAGTCCACCTGTAATATCGGTCTTGGTGTGAGGGCTACGCCGGTCGACAGCCGAATAGCGTTCGACTTCCGCGCATTACGATCCCGAGCGTCTTCTTGTCAAGACACGGAGACCTTAATCGAGGTTCGATCGTCCTCGCATGTTTACGACAAGCAGGGTCCTGGCAGTAGACCTTGGGTGGGATCCCTACTCTGAACACGCAGTTTAGGTGCGGATACATATTAAGACTCCCGAATGCGAGGCACATGGAGCAACAACCTCTTGATTTTTCATAGTCAGTCCCAGAAAGTTGGAACATGGATGTAGCAATATTCAGCATGATGATTACTGGGATCCCTAAACTTTATCCGATAGGCATGATGATTCCAACTATCTGGCTTCTAATCCTAAACCCTAAACCCTAAACCCTAAACCTTAACCTTGTTATGAGTTATGAGAGCAGAGGCGACTCTTTTGTTCGCCGGGGATCATCTGGACCCGACAAGGACGCTTGAAACCCTATGAAAAGCCCATGAAAGACGAATAGGCCCCATAGTACTTCCTTTTTGCGGCTTATCTTTAGGATCCCATTAGGTAATCTGAAAAAGGAACTGCTATGGGGCCTATGGGGACACCCCAAAACAACCCTATGCACAACTCGAAACATCCTCCCAACTCGACCTTCGACCTTCTAGGAGAGAAACGCCCAAAGATTCCTGGCGCCGACAGATGCTTGGAAAGCAGGGCCCCGGGGTGGGGTTAGGGTTTAGGGTTTAGTGTTCAGGGTTTAGGGTTCAGGGTTTATTGATTCAATCTCAATCTCGTCGGTTTCAAGGTTAGTATATCGATTTAGGATTGTTGTTTGCTTCAGGTTGAAGGGCTTCCTGGTTTCAGGCTGTGGCAACTATTAAACCCATTCAACCATCCGTCTAGGGCGGCAGTCTGGCCTTGAAATTTGAGGGTTCAGGGTTTAGGGTTTCGGGGTATAGGGTTTAGGGACCCTAAACCCTAAACCATTTCGTCGGGACCTTCCGTCGGAATTCCCGCAGCTGAGGAAAGGCTTTGACCAGCGGTTGATTCTTGGTTGCCTGACTGCAGCGAAACTTCTGCTAGGAGTTAGGGGTTAGGGTTCAGAAGGCCTAATCACGGGCTTCGAGGATGCCCTGACTAAGCTTTCTTACCGTTTCTAGTTGGGGGCAGAAAACCGCAGGGCCTTCCTTCTTCCTATGTTCACACGATCTGGCTGGGCTCTTCTGCAGACTGCAACGCGAAGGGGCTTGCCGGTGGAGATGCCAAGTAAGCGGCAGTGTAGACAACTCTTGAATGTCACAGTCGCATAAGTACCGTTCATGAACACTCATCAGCAACGACATTGCTGATCCCTACTCAATTCACACTGCTTCCTCATCATGGCATGGTGGCGGAGCGTACTGCGAAGTCATGTCGCCCTCTCCCACGCCACCGAAGTCAAGCAGGGACAGTACGCCGTGTGTGCAGGACTGCATCTCGTGACTAATCCACGATTGCCAAATGCGATTTAGGAAATCTACAATCCTGTCGTGTCTTCATGCCGGCCACCGTTGCAGACGAAGACTATTATGCTTGCGATCCAGAACCATCATCCTGTAGCCAGAGAAGCAACACTGATAGAGGATTTCCAGGAGTCTTGTAATTATTCTCTGCGTATGTGGAAGCTTTTGTCAGGCTTGATGATGCCGTGATGCAAAGCCCCTTAGCTTGAATGATCACTCGTCACCGACCGTACGGCTCTTTGCTTGGGGTTCACCGTTCAAGGTTTGGAGTGCCCCGGTGCCAGCAAACAGTAGTATAATTCATGTAAGGTCAAGCACATCCGAGACATATCCTCTTGCATAAGCTCGGTCGCTGAGTGCACATGTTTATATAGAGTCAGACAGGCCGATCATTACTAGTGCTATTCCTTGGCGGTCCACAACCTATTAGTTTTCTAATCCCTTCCCCTAACATTAAACGACCGGGCCCCCTCCCCCCAAGAAAAACTCGGAACGTGTTTGTATTAGGGGTTTTGTTTCATCTCTACTTTCACTTTGGAGGCACCTTGTTCCTGCTCTGGCTCTTGCTCCTGCTCCTGCTGCATCTCTTGCTTTTGCTCTTGCTTTTGCTTCTGCTCATTCTCTTGGATTTGCTCTTACTCCTGCTCTTGCTCCGGACCCCCTAATGCAATTTAGGTCTTAAAGAGCAGGGATGACTTCGGGAGGATTGGCCCCCAAGTGTGTTTATTATTAGGGGATCTTTAATCAATGGGGGAAGGGATTACGCCCATATAACCCTAGTCATTACCAATGCCTGCAAGATCTGCTAAAGGCCGTCTCGATCTTTCCGAAACTGGTCCGCTGGCAGCAAAACGTCAACTATTCCGCTTCCTTCCGAGCTGTGCGCAGTGTGTCCGGGCATCCCTTAGCAGAAGAACTCCTGGCTAAGACAAGCATTGCCCCCAAGGTGGGAAGAAGGTCTAGCACGGCCCAAACACTTTGGAAAATCGAGTCCTGGCTCCTGCACCTTAACCCTGTAACCCTATAACAGTTTAGGGTGTTGGGTTTAGGGAGCTTGGTAAACATTTTGGGGAAAGGACTAGGGTTCAGCTTTCGTCAGGCTTTAGTCAAGGTCTTTAACTTTAGCAGTTGCCCACGACCCAGGTCTTGTGACCGTCGAAGGCTTCAGAAGAAAGGCTGTGCCACAGCCATGAGCAAGCGGAGGGTCTGAATGATATGGAATCTTGAAATTATTTGGGAGGACCGTGAAGAGATCAGCTTTTGACAATATCACGGACACTGTTTCTTGAAGGAATTGCCTGCGTTACGAGGTTTGCCTACGAGTCTATCACTTCGTAGTGCTCTGCCAATCTCAACGCCTGAAACCTTAACTAAACATCCTCAACCGCCTCCGCCCAAAGCCTTAAACTATATGGGTGGTTGTCAAAATTAGGGTCCCTTTTTGGGGTACCCTAAATATTAGGTGCCGTATTATACTACGGACCCAAAAAGGGACCATAATTTTGACAACCACCCATATAAACCTTGCAATGAATCCCAGACCCTAAGCCTCAAGCCCTAACCCTTAAATCTGATAAACCCTAAGCCTAAACCCGATACCTTGAACTAAAGCCCAACCCCCACATGGCCCAAAATCCGATTCTAAAGTCTCAGTCAGCCCTCCGATGCCGAAGTTTTAGAGCGAAATGCCGTAGGCCAGGGATGCACAGAGAGTTGTTTTCTCTGTGATGTCCCTGAAGAGTAGGTAGAGGTCGTTCTCCAGACCTGGACACGATTCAAGAGGTTGGTAAACTCAACAAACGGGTTTAGACATAATAGTCGTTCCCACGGATGACTGCCGAGCTTGGTCTTGCGTTGCCTTCCTTAACCTGCATCCCTTCCGCACATCAACTCTGTATGCAAATCCCAGACTCCTTCGGTCCTTCGGGGTAGTCCAGTTCAAGTGGAGAGCGGCTGCGAGATGTTTTTTTTCTTGCCTCTTGTCCCTCCTCTTGGGGTCGGGATGATTTGCTGAGCCTGGGGGGCTCTTAGCGATTCACAAGGCTTCCTCCGCGACCTCAGATGCAAAGTGTATGTACTTGCAGCTACTTGCGGTAGACCGTCCCGCATCTGTAGGGCTGAATTGAATCTGGTACGCTCATGCCGCGTGGTTGAGGGGAAGTGGAGGAGACCTGGGTGATGTTTGAGCAGCGTTTCTTCTTGGACTTCCTGCTTATCGCATATATCCAACGGTTGGCCAGAACAGTCGATTCTTGTGATCTTTGATGCTTGTTTAGGTTGCTGCTCAAGCCGGGTGTAAAGCATCGCGATGCTGTCTGTCAACCCGGGCAGGACGTGGGTGCAAAACACGAGCACTCAACTCGTGCGAGTGTATATAGTTTTGCAGGGGATGGTGTGATACCGCAGGTGTATCCACTGCGCTTTTGCAGATGCGCAGCAGGTGGAGCTTGAGACCATCATGCACATGCAGGCTTCTGGCGACGATGTTGTTAGCCTAGTCGGGCTCTACAGAAGCCTCCACAACGGCCAGAGTCAAAATCTGGAACACGGGGTCGTCTAAGAGTCTGTGTGCACGGGAGAGCTCGTTTTTGTCGGGGTATCAACGCAGAAAAAGATGTCCATTCCCTAACCCCGCAGGTACCTACTATATAGGGCCCTAGGGGCTCTAGTACCCTTTTTTAGTATGTACCTGGGGGGTTAGGGATTGCTGTGATTGCTTGCTGGCTTCCGGAAAGACTCGCACACCTGCCGGACTCCATAGCGAGGGAGCTGTGTTGTTCTGAGCAGCCAGCTGTGTTACTGTCTAACATGACCGGAGGACGAGAAGGTTCGACTGAATTCGGCCCTGAATTCACCCGGAAGAGCAATTTCATGGTGTCATATGCTGGAGACAGTCAGTCGTTTACAAAGGCGAGTTTGCGATCTGGTGTGCGGTTGCTTGTTGGCTCAACAGCCTGTCTTGACACTTGGTGCGACGAAGGGCACAGCCCGAGCTTTGCAATACGGAGACCTACGCGACAATAACATGTGTGCCATGTGCTTCGCCGACGGCTGCGACCGCGACTTCAGCTTCTACAGATGCGGGGACTGCGGATGCGTAGCAGGGACCTCAGGAAGTATACGAAAGAGGAGGTGCAAACTCCTGGCATGGAACCCTAACCCCCAGGTACCTACTATATAGGGTACTAGAGCCCCTAGGGCCCTTTATAGTAGGTACCTGGGGGGGTTAGGGGAATGCCTCATTCCTCCGACAAGACTTGTGTGGTGCTCAGGTCGCCTCTTGCAGCATCTGCCTTCGCAGCTGCCCGTGTGGTGGCGAGCTGCTCGAGGCAAACATCGTGGTGACACATGTCCGAATCGGTGACAAAAAACCCGAAACTTTTCGTTCTCACATCTTCCAATCTTTGAACGTAGACGAAGCTGATATCAAAACGCAAAAACACGAGCTGGTGCGACGCCCAATTGTTGTAGGCGTGTGCGTATATGGCTTATGCTGAACCCAACAGGAGGAGATGGTCGATCGAAGGCATCCAGAGGTCTACAATGCCCTCGTTCGAGGGTTGCGGCGGCTGTCCACTACGCGTGTGCGCGTGGCCTTTTGGCTCTACGTGTGCGGGAGTTGGAGGTACCACGAGTCGTACTCTGATTTTGGGAGAGGTTTCGGGGGTGTCTTACAGGCGCCGACATCATGAGATTAATCTTATACGGGGTCGCTTCATCCATCCAAGGACCAACCCTACATCGATTTCGTTCACGGGACAGAGGACTGCCGGTGCGGATTGGATCGTGCAGGATTGATGAGTTCATGGCTTGCGGCATCCTGGCTGTGTCCCGCATTTATAAGCCAGCCCGGCTCTGCACTTTTTGCAACCGTCATCGTGAAAGGAGTTGCGAGAGCTACAGCTGCTGGAAGATGCCATGACAGCAGCGGTTGCCGCTCTGACCGGGGCCGAGGACGTGTGGTTGGATCATGATTAATGGCTGCATGGCTATCACTGTTATCGGGACCTTAGGGTTGTGTTTCGTTCATTTGGTGTTGTCGGAGTTTCGTGCGCGTGGGGTAATTTGAGCTTTAGAGGGTTTGTGACTGTGTGTAGGGGTTGCGAGACTGGTGCTTGAGGGGTCATGAGTTTAAGCGTCCTGGTGCTTTGGGCCATACGGCCGGAACTCACAGCTTAGTTGAAGACGCTCGAAGTTTCCGAATGATGGGGTTTAGCTTTTGCACGCCACTCCGGACTTGGTGCCGCCCAAAGTTATGACTTGAGAGGATGCGCCCGAGACCGAGAGCACGACTGAGGACTGACGGTGTGGTTATTGCACCGTAATGACAAACGACAGTTAACCCGTAACCCTTTGTGGAGCTTGAAGTGGGCTCCGAGGTTCGGAAGCCGTTTTGAAGGTTGGCCGGGGGGTACAGCATTGTGGGTTTTTGGGCCATGAGCTCGAGGCATGTTGTTGTTTGAGACTTTTGAGATTTGATTTTTTGAAGTCAATGCAAGTGAGTTCCAAACGATGGGGCCAGCCTTTGCGAGCCAGCTCATGCAGCAGGACGAGACCGAGCCCGTGACCCAGGACCGCGAGCACGATTGCAAGCTCGATTCCAAATGCCGAAGGCTTTGTCAAGACTGGCATGGCAGCCCCACCCGACGAATCCAGAGATGCTGGTTCCAGACAACGTGGTCCAGCCTTTTCGGGCCAACCCGGGTTCTGCATTCCTCCATGCAGCCGTGAACCTGAGAGGACGAGACCGAGACCGAGTTCTTGGTCCAGGACTGAGAGTCTGGTTGCATGATGAAAGATGATTACATGGCTATATGCTACAAAAGGATCCCTGGATTCCTCAGGGTTGTGTTTTTCGGTACGCGCCCGGTGTTGGGCGAGATCATGTTTGTCATGGGGATTATTGGGCTGTGACTGGAGTGGTGAGGGGTCTAATGTTCGGAGGCCGTTTTGAAAGTTGGCAGACGTGTACGGCTTCGTTTAAATTTTGTTTTTAGACATGAGCTGCAAGCTCGTTGTTTATAATTTGTGATGAATGGCAAGCAACCACGGCGTATCAAAAGTGTGGGTTGCAAACGACATGGTCCAGCATCTGCGAGCCGGGCTCCATGCTATCCCAGCCATGAACTTGAGAGGACGAGCCCGAGCCCGACCCCGGGCCCGAGGCCGTGACCCAGGACTGGGAGGGTATAGGGTCTAGGATGCGTTTAGGGTTTAAGATGTGTATAAAGGGTGTGCATTTTACTTTAGGAATAGGGGAGCACCCCTAATCGCGCGCTTTCGTCAGCATGTAGTCCCGCCCCAACCACCCCAAACTATTCTCAATTAGGGTTCAAGGCTCACCCCCTGACCGCCCTCGAGGCGGGCTTTCTTGCCCGCTGCTTCTTCTCGCAGCTTTGCAGAAAATGATGACACAAACCACAGCTGAGATGGACAGGTGTCGGGTTGTCGGTCCCCGCGGCCTGTGCCGGCCGCTCGACGAGAAGCAGGGGTTCCCAACAAACAACTCGTCCCTCGCACGCTTCTAAGAAGCTCGCGGACAGGCCAGGCGGCCCATTTTCTCCTTTAACCGTGCCAGGAGTCACCCGGCCTGCGGCCCCAGACCCTGTGGGGGTAGCCCCCGCACCACCCAAACACATCCGTTTTGGGGTCCTTCTTGGTTGCCCAGCCGCAGAGAGGTCAATAGCAGTCTTCGCCTGTTCTGACGAGACGCTCGGCCGGGGACCTCGGTCGGAGCCTCAAGCGCCCATGCACATGGTCAGCGGCGCTCTCGGGGTTTAGGGTTTATAGGGCTTTAGGGTTTATAAGTTTAGGTTTTAAGCTCGTGTGGCAGAAATGTGGATTCCAGACGACGTGGTCCGGCCTTTGCGGGCCACGCGGGGCTCCGCGTTCCTCCACGCAGCCATAAACCTGAGAGGCCGAGACCGAGTTCTTGATCCTGGACAGAGAGTCTGGTTGCATGTGCTACAGACTGATCCCTCGATTCCTTAGGGTTGTGTTTTCCTGTACGTGCCCGGTGTTGGGCGTGATCGTGTTTGTGTTGGGGATGAAGTTACAAAAGGATCCCTGGATTCCTTAGGGTTTTGTTTTCCGGTACGCGTGGGGGTTAAGGGAGCGCTGATGGGTATGCTCGGAGGCCGTTTTGAAGGTTAGCAGAAGTGTACAGCTTCGTTTTGTTTTTGGACATGAGCTGCAAGCTCCTTGTTTACAACTTATCAACAATGGCAAGCAATTCCGGCCAAACGACATGGTCCAGCATCTGCGGGCCGGGCTCCATGCTACCCCAGCCATGAACTTCAGAGGACGAGCCCGAGCCCGCACCCGTGCCCGAGCCCGTGACCCAGGACTGGGCGTGTGGGTGCCTGGAGACGATTGCACTTACATGACTGAGTGCTGCCCAACTTGTTGGGTGATTTCGCTTTCCCTTAGCTCGCAAGCCATGGCGGTTGAGGATTCTAGCAGCATTTGCGGTGCATTGGATGCGGCTCGGGTTTCAATCATTTGGGTACAATTGATGGTCCTTCATGGTCCTTTGCCTCTGCTGTGAGGGTGGAAGTGTCGTGGAAAGATGCTGCATCATGATGAGACTGGAAGCTCAAATTATGAAGATTTGTAGCGGTGTAATCTCACCCAATCGACAATGCGCAGCATTTGCGAGCCCGTATTTGTCCTTCCAGTCATGAACAAACGAAGGACTAGGACAAGATCAAGTACATGGACAAGGACTGGCGGCATCGGGCTTGATGACTTCTTGGCTAAGTGCAGTGCCGCCAACGCTATAGGGATGTTTTCCAGCAGGTACCACTTGTATTGTTTTACGAGATCGGTTTCGGATGGCGCTGACTGCAAATTGCGGCTATAGGTTTCTCGGAGGATTGACGCTTTCCGGCTATTTGCGAGCCCTCATTTGTCCTTCCAGCCATGAACATACGAAGGACTAGGACAAGAACAAGAACATGGACAAGACCAAGAACATGGACAAGGACTTGCGGCATCGGGATTGATGACTTTTTGGCTAAGTGCACTGCCGCCGATGCTATAGGGATGATTTCCAGCAGGTGCCAGTTGTGTTGTTTTGTGAGAGCGGTTTCGGATGGCACTGACTGACGCTTTCCGGCTATTTGCGAGCCCTCATTTGTCCTTCCAGCCATGAACTTACGAAGGACTAGGACAAGATCAAGTACATGAACAAGGACTATGAATAGAAGTTTCTAAGTTTGCACCCGAACGCATTCTTTTCAAGCCCTTCTGCCGTATGCTTCACAGCCTCACAATGGCGACGACGATTCGCAAACACAAGCCCTTTACATGCTGAGCCGTAACCCGCAATTGCCCATGGAGCTTAAACGTCCAGCCAGTGTGTTAGATTTGTGAGTTATCACACGGTCTTCTCGTTTCATACGTTGAGCAGCATGTTGGTGGCCGGAGATGTTGCTATCATTGCCAGGTCATATATTGCTGAATCGGCGGAGACATGGAAACGCCCCATCAGTTCCCCATTCGAAACTGAACCACCCAACGCTCTCAGGAGTCACGCCCGAATTCAAGTCACGCTGGCCCGATAGTAGCAATGTGTGTAGCAAAAAGAGCAATGAGTGTAGGAAGCGGCGTTTTGCTTCCGTGTTCTGCATTCACAAGACCGAAGTGTTTACCCGGTGACATTGGACGGAGATGAATCTCCCAGCGTTTTGCAACATGTGCCAGGTCGTGCATTCTGCTGAAGCTGATGCGGCACTCGCGAGCACAGCATGCAGAGAAAAATGCGGACAGACCTTCCCGACTGTTCACACCGGCGGCCACCTGCGTCCTCAGGGGCATTACTAGTTTGGAGGTTGCAGTGTTGACAACGAACGGTAAGCCTAAGCTCTGATATAATATGGTTTCTGAACATGGCACATTAGACCTCAAACCCCAAGCTCCGTGGTTGTTGTATTCAGTGTTGTAAACCCCTGCAGAATCTGGAGCATTCAAGCGTTCCGTCGTTCTCCCACTGAGGTCTCTTGACGAGTCGAACGATCGGGCCGGGATGCTTTCGGACGGCGTGAAGGAGCAACAGACTGATGTGGGGTTGATAGCGGCTATATGAAATAAGGAGGACGATGTTGATGATCTTGGTGAATTTCGAGTTCTTCATGTCAAGACATCGACGATATGATTACGAGAATGTCCAGGGCAATGTTGGCGAACATGGAGATGAACATGTACCCACTGGGCTCCAGCAGCGTTGATGATGGTGATGCCGACGACGCTGAGGGGCGATGCGGTGACCTTCATGGGGGGGGGTGCATGTACCATAATTTACGTAGTTATACATATATATATATATATACTTATTTATATATATATATATATATATATTTATTTATTTATTTATCTAACTGTATATTCACACCTCTATACATTTACAACTGTACATCTATGTATATATATATATATGTGTGTATTTACATATGTTCACAAACGTTCCAGGGGATGTAGAGGATTTTTTGAAGATGTTCCCTAAATTTCAGATCCTGGTTAGCCGATGTTGCGCCCATGATGTCGATAGATTTTTGATGCTCATGTTGTAGGAGCATGTATTTCGCGGACGTTTTCGATCGAAAGATGACGACGAAATGATGCTCAAACTGATTCTGCTAGTTTGGCGATGGTGAAGATTATGATTAAGATGGTTACTGTTTCATCGTGATTCTGGGAGTCACATGTAAAGTGAAGGCTGTTAGTGAAGGCTCACGACTCTTGATTCGCATGTGGGTCTGAAGTGCGGAGGTCTGCCCATGAGGTGTGGTGTTTCAGCTGCGCAGTAAGTTTGGGATCTCTTTCTGAGTCGGGGCTGTGTGCGGGTTTCGTTGCGGTTCGAAGTTGGAAGATCGGGGCTTACAGTTGAGGTGTATTCGTCAGCATTCATTGCGCAGGAGATTGGCAAGCTCGTGGGCCATGCTCTGAGAGCATACAAGCATACATTTTCATAAGTTGTGACCCCACGTCGAGTGGGTAGCACACTGAAGACCCACAACGAAGTCAGTGGCTAATGGAATTCCTGAGAACGAATTGTGGGCTTAAGGTGTTCGCGATTTCGGGTTTATGGTTTAAGTTCTTCCGTGGTTCGTGGGTTGTGGTGCAGTTCAAGCATGCTGTAGGCGTTTATGCGGTTTCCTAAGCACAACGAGTTTCGCCAGCATAGATGCAGTCGCACGCCGGCGTCTCCGTAAGGCGCCCAAAGCCCTGGGACCCACGACATACATGCAAGTGCCGAGTATTTGGAGTAGCATTATGTTAGCGCTTTGAGCTCTATGTCTTGGTGTTTCAATTTGTCGTGGCAGGATATGGTTTGGCTTCGGCAGTTTGTTTAAGATTTGCTGGAACGGTTTCGGGAGCTGCTGCTCCTGCCTTAAGCCTTCCTCACAGGCTTCGTCGAGTACGGGCCGTGGGCGATTGGGTATCCGGCTTCCCTCAACCCGAAACTGTCAGCCCTGAGCTCCAAACCGCAGGTGCGCCCGGAATCGTCTTGATGCTACATGGCATCTCTCGATGAGCCGCCAGCCCTACATCCGAAAACCCCGGACACCGAAACACAAACTGATGACGTAGCGCTTGAAGCTTCTAGCCGTAGGCGAGGTGACCACCCAAAGATGAGAGCACATGGCATCCCAAACCTAAAGTCCAAAGTCCTTCCTGAAGAATCCGGCACTGCGTTTCTACCCGAGGCGTGGGTGGCCTCGGTGGTCTTATGCAATTCTTCATGTCGGAGGAGGCGAACACTTCAAGGGCCGAAGAGGGCTCAAGATTGCAAAAAATCTGACATCCCGGAAGGAACTTGAATCATCAGCCTGCGGAGACATAAGCATACAAAGTGTACCAGGGAGAGATTCATATCGAGGGGAAAAGCAGCACGCCTAAATCGAACGTTTGCATCGAGCAAAAAAAGCGCAAACAAGCGGAAGGGAGCCAGGAGAACACTGTGCACAACTGGAGCTGGGTTGTTCTACATTTTTCCTTCATTCGGGACACCAGGGCAGCGATTTGTCGAAGTTGGATGGCTTAAGCATCATGCCAGAGAGCAGCAGTAACAAGCACAGGACCTTGAATGAAATTCAGCACGGGGGCACAAGACTTCGGTTCAATCCTTGCCAGTAGCATATGTTGGAAGTGTTTAATTGCAATACACATGTAATGACCCCATCGATCCTTGGCGCTGGTCTTAGCTTACTCGGTTTCACATCAGCAGTATACTTCTACTGGGATTCCGCGTTCCGGGAGCCTTTGGCCTATCACAAGCCTCATGTGCGAAGGCTATCATCCAAGAGACCAAGGACAAGGCGCGTTGGTTGCAACGCTGTCCGGGGTAGGCACATTGATGAACCTGTTGCCGCCTCCCATGCGTGCAGTCCCTCGTGCCTATGCGTTCGTGGCTTTAGATATTGCATGGCCTGCAAGAGCCTGAGCACCTCCCCCGCCTCAAGCGGCGCCCTCAGCCGGCAGAATTATCACGAATTCCTGATGGGTGGCCGTCGCAAACTGCGGTTCACCTGCAGCATCCCGGAGCATAATTTTCTTACTCAGGCGGCCCCATGCTTTTTCCAGATCTCAGAGTGTCGAAAGCTTGCAATCCGAGACCTGCAACTCCGCACCCTCCACCCCAAAAGGCCGAACACCCCAAGCCCTAAAGCCCGAAAGCACCCAAAACCCCAAGCCACCAATCGGATAATGTAGGGGCCGAAAGAAATACCAATAATATTTTGGGCGGTTCCTTAGTACAAACAACAGTACAATGGGCCCCCAAAACCCTATTCTAATTATGAAAACAGGCCCTCTATTAGATCCCGGAAGCCCGGAAAGCGGAAAGGTCGCGGCGAAGACAAAGTCCTCGCGATGAGAGTGACCCCTCCGTGATCTCTGCTATGGCTCTCAGGGCTTCACGCGGCCGCATTCCCCTTTTTATTAGGTAGTATTAGGGAGACCCCTTTAAAGGGGACCCTTCTTAACCCTACTTATGGCTCTCTGAAAAAGGGGCCTTATTGAGAGGGTCTATAATCCCCAAAAGTCCGCCTAATCCTTTGTTGAAGCCTGCCGCGCTTTAGAGCGAAAGGGAGTTAGGATTTGTTTGGGTTTCAAGGCCTGTTGAGGGCTTCTGGGTTTCAAAGTGTAGGAGTTTCCAGGCTGATGCAGCTTCGGGGCCTACGGCCCGGAGGACGTTGAGTCAAACTTCTTGAATGTATTCTCGTTTATTAGTTTAGGCCCTAGGCAATTTCAAGCACCTCCTAGCTTAAAGACACTTACGAGGCTGTTGGAGGCTGCCGCAAGGAGACCTGCGTCAGAGGGCTGGCTCGTTCAGAGCTGTCCTTTTAATAGTTTGGCAACTACCACTCGGGCGCCACGAACATCTGCCAAAGGAAGGCGCCGCTATCCTGAAACGAATCACTCGGAGCTCCAGGGGCCCTCTGGGTTTAGGGTTTAGGGTTTAGGGTTCCTTTGCTGCAGTGAGTTCGGCCTGGTGATTCCGAAATCTGAGGCATCCGGCGGTCCAGATGTGCAATTCACGGCGTGCTTGTAGAGGCTAAAGAGGGTTTTTAAAAACAGAAGAGGGTTTTTAAAAACCCAATTCACGGCGTACTTGTAGAGGCTAACCGGCTAACCCTTATGCTGGAGTCAAGAAACTTCGCAAAAGTGGGTTGCATCTGGTGCTACAGTTTTTGTTGCGATAATCCTGCAACCGGCTGCACAAAAGCATGGCCGACTGTCTAAGTCCACGCCGGAACCCTGTAAGATCCCAATAATCTGTATAGAGCCCGAAAGCTCTGAAGCCTTTAGTCTGAATAATAGCTATTCAGACTAGTCACTAGTCCTTCGGGTTCCTGACTTACTTCTACTATACTAGTATACCTGAAATTTCTGGATCCTCACAACAACCTCGCCTTAGCACTTAAAAGCATAGCAGCCGTAGAAAGAAGTACCTATAAACCTGAAACCAGAGGCCCAGAGGGTTGCCATCCTTTAACACCCTAAACCCTAAACTGCCAAAGCATCCAAAAGCTTGGGTTTAGGGTTTAGGGTTTAGGAGTTTGGGGGTTTTGGGGGGTTAGGGTTTAGGTTTCGGGTTTAGGGCTTAGGGTTTAGGGTTGCTATCCTAGAAGCAGCTCCTCGATCTGGACCCTCGATGCATCTGCCCTCTTCAGCCCTTGCCCTGATGGGCGGGAAGAGGAGAGATCGATTCCTAGCACGGACTCTGCTAAACCTGCGGCTGTGGCACACCGACCGGTTGATGGTGGTCAGAAGTAGGAGTTGTTTTTTTAGATTCCTGCCCCCTTCAGGCATGCTAAGATGTGGATTCTGCCCCGTTCAAGCGTGCCAAGATGGGAGAGAGGGAAGAAGAGCGTCCAGAAAGGAGTCAGCTTCTGACAACCCTCAAGCACTCGCCGCCCCTGACTCTCCACCGTTTCTGCACCCTCGAAAAGTAGTAACGTTGCTGTCGTTATGGTCCGCAGAGCTTTTCTAACGCTGCTGTCAACATGTAGAACCCGTATACAACCCTAAACCCGAAAACCCCGTTGAGTGCACCGCCGTTTGCAAACAGCCGCAGATCCAGAGACAGCAGACACGAGGGCCTCTCAAGAAAATTCACCTACACTGGTTACTAACTTGGAGTTACACTTTAACTTTGAGGTTTGGTTTTTCAAGTTGAGGGTTGTAGAATGCGTAGGGTTGTACATCGAAATCTGGTGAGCGTGATTTTGAAAAGGCGTGCTTAGGAGGTGGAGGGCCCGGCCCAGCACCCTGAACCGTAAACCTGACTCAACCCTAAACCCT
This sequence comes from Symbiodinium sp. CCMP2456, assembly GCA_905221635.1. NCBI lineage: Eukaryota > Dinophyceae > Suessiales > Symbiodiniaceae > Symbiodinium > Symbiodinium sp. CCMP2456. The sequence continues at coordinate 170,191 of CAJNDV010004780.1, read as the reverse complement.
ACCCAGAGGCTCCATAGTAGTTCCTTTTTGTGGTTTGTATTTAGGATCCTATAGGGTAACCCCAAAAAGGAACTNNACTACTATGGAGCCTATGGGTAAACTTTATAAACCCTTAGCCATAACCCTGCAAAAGGCCCTGTAAACACCATAACCGTAGACCCCTAAGAAGCCTGTGGTTGTTGAGGCTAGGAGTCGCTGGCCTTGGCTACTGGGTATACTTGAAGATGCAGGGCGCATGTATCTTCATTTTACAGATACCTCAAAACCAAGTCTAGCCTCCCTGAGTCCTTAAACCGTTAGCCTTGAATGATATTTGCTTCGTAGGCCCTCTAAACCGCAATATGGGTCACAAGTATGCGAACCGTTGGTAGAAGCCGGGTGTTCCTTGTTGCTTCAGGCTTCTGGCTGTGGAGATTGCAGCTGCAGGGTTCGGGTTTAGGAGGGTTTAGCATTCGGGGTGTAGGATTTATTGCTGTCTAGGGTTCAGAATTTGCTGCTTATATATTCTGGGGTTTGAGGGTTTGGGATGATTTGTTTAGGGTGTTGGTTGTCGTAGGCACTGTGCTGAAATAGAGGGATTGGTGAGTCGGAGTCTTGGTGGACGGTGGCTTTAGGTCTTGGCGAAGGCTTATTTTTTTGCAGCAACGGAAAGCTGCTGATCTTGAACTTCTTGAGGACCCTCCCAACTACCCGTAGTGCAGAAAGCTTGGGAATGCCATGCAATCAGCATGGCGTCTCCCACCCTCGACCATCAGATGCCTGCAGCTGGCAAGGCGTTGCATAGTCATGCTTGCGGCGACAGCTCGAGTCTATAGAACCGACTAGTCGACCATGACGTGTATGTATGTGTATATGTATGTA
>CAJNDV010004780.1:132620-144580 GCA_905221635.1 Symbiodinium sp. CCMP2456 | reverse complement strand
GTTTAGGGTTTAGGCTTTAGGCTTCTGCAAAGAATCCCTGAAGGCCTCTTACAAGCCCTACAAGCGAAGTACATCCAGAATCTTTAAACCCTATAATCCCTATAAGCCCACTCAAAACGGTTACGGTAATGTACGTAAGTTCTAGAAGCCTTCCAAGAAGCACCCAGCCCAGCCTGAACCTTTATAAGCTATAAGGCTCAAAATCTAAACATCCAGAGCCTCAAAACGCTCGAAGCCTGAATCCTACACAGCCCTTAAGTCCCACATCCCCACACAACCGAAGGCATCACGTGCCCAGACCTTTCTCTGGCCAGGAAATGCGGCAAGCCAAGCAAAGATATCGAGAGCAGGCGAAGGCATGAAAGGGCAAGGGAAAGCAGCTCTTTGGGTCGAGGGTTGGCAAACGGTTCAGATTTGGAGTGTGTTCGAGGCTTTTGCTTTAGGGTTTTGTTCGGATTATGAGGCTTAGAATACAGCAGAGCATCACGACTATTGCGCATACGCACCCAGATCGTCCCGGCATAGTATATAAGACAAGTTACATGATTGTTGTAATGCCCCTTGTATCCCAGCTGAGATGACCCTTCGTCATGCCTGTTATGGAGCTTGCCGTTTCGGCTTCTTGCTCTTTGTGCAGACAGTGACAGGTTGAGACAGTGTCAGTTTACATGCCAAACAAGATGGTTAATGGTTGATCGATGCTTGGTCCAAAAGCTGTCTGTCATGAACTGCGAGACAGGCTTGTCCACGCTAGTTGCATCCGAAAGCCACCATCCTCACGCAGGGCAGACATAAACCCTCGACCAAGACCATACACCTCGAAGCCCAAACCATAAATCAACCCAAGTGCCACCCTATATACCTTGCACGGAGCAGGCTTTGGTTGCCGCAACCTGGCGGCCGGAGCAGCTATGGTGGCATCAGAGCCATGCGTAGGGTTGAAGGTTTATGAGAGAGTCATGTCGAGTTGAGGCTGTATGGGTCATATTATACACATAGTTAATTATTCAGCGGGCCGCAACAACGCATGTTATATACAATTTCGTATTTCATGTATACGTAGGATGTGTTTACTATAGAGTTTTGGGGATACGGTTTGAGTTTTGGTTTGCGCCTTCGGTTTATGAGCCTCGAGATTGGGGGCTGGGGTTTGGGGGATCTTCGCGGTTCAAAGCCGTTGGGACTGCAGCTTTTGGTACTTTACGGCATTAGGTATAGAATGTTAAGTTTTGGGTTTCGGATTCGGGATCTTGGGTTTGGGGTTCAGGCTTCCGGAGACTTGTGCTGCATGCTGCAGACCTGGGCGTGCTGAAAGAAACAAGTACATGCTGGTGCGAAGTGAGAATCCACCCCTTCTCACTTCCGCGGTGTAGAGAGTAGTTTCCGGATCATATGTGTTGCAAGTGGGAAGTCATGTCTGCCGTGGCCTCTTGGATGCTTTTGAGGCCACGCAGCGTGGAAACTGCTGATGTGATTGAAAGGAGGCCGGGGGGACTGCAAGACTCCTTGGCAGACTGATCTCGCTGAGTTCCTCGAAGCTCGTGGTAGAAGAGAGCCTGATGAGTCAAGAGCCTCTTGTAAAACTAGATTGAAAGATGTCAGCGACGTGTGTTGTCTTGCGAAATCCGAGTTCTGCACTGAACATGCACTGGCTCAGGAACGCATTAAGGCTCGGAGAGACGAATCTAAGGTCATCTGGCACTTCCCGAGGCGCGCCGCCATGCCCCAGCAGCCGGAAGCAAAATCTCTCGTTCACCTGACCGAAGTCCCTGCCGGCTGGCCCCTGGCCACCGTCATCGACGCCTTCGTTCACTTGGCTGCTTATCATGCAAGACGAGCTCTTGAGGCGGTGAGCCGTCGGCTCGTGGAGCTCTGGGCCTCGCAGCCGGCGGAGGCCGAGGCCTGGCTGAAGCGGTGCCGGGAGCTCTTCGCGAAAGAGCTCGCAGGCCAGGAGACGAGGCCGGAGCTCCTCCGCGAGGCGCTGCTCCGGCACGGGTCGGCCGAGTGGGGGAAGTACGGGTGCGGCTACGACTGGCGCCTCTCCGAGGCCGGGCTCCTGCAAGAGCCGTGCGGCTCAGCAGCAGAGCGGGAGGCGGAAACGGCTTCGTACCTGCAGAGTCCCTTCACCCGCGACCGCTGCCGGGAGCTCGCGGAGCGGCTCGCGGCGGCGGAGAGCCAGGAGACGGCGCGGAAGCGGCAGAAGCTCGAGGAGGAGACCGCCGAGCGCCGGCGCCTCGAAGCGGAGCTCCAAAAGTCGCAGGAGGAGGGCCGAGAGCTATGCAATCGCCTGGCTGCGGCCGAGGTGGAGGTGTCATGCAAGACCGCGGAGCTCCAAGCTGCGCAGAGCGAGATCGCCAAGTGCAAGGACTGCGAAGCGCTTGCGACTCGAACAGCAGCTGCCGAGACAGCGACGGCAGAGATTCGCAAGGAGCTCGGGCAGTTGCAGGGAGAGCACCGCAAGTGTCAGCAGCACTGCGAGGAGCTTGTGGCTCGATTGGAGGCAGTGGAAGCAGTGGCTTTCAAGCATGCGGCGAACGAGGACCGGGTGACACTGGCAGAGCTGCAGATCACAAAGGCAGTCCTCCAGGACAGGTGCGAACAACTTCAAAAGCAGCTTGACAGATCAGACGGTCACATGAAAGTTGCCTGGGAAGAGAAGGCGACCTACCAGGAGCGTTGTCGCCAGCTGGAGCAGCAGCTTTTTGAGCTGAAGCAGACACATTCTGCTCTGATGAGCGGCGGGATCTCTGATCCCAAACTCACCTGCCAACACCTCGGTCCCAGTGACACAGCTTCCAGCAACCAGGAGCCGAAGGACGCCGAAGAGTTGAGATACACTCTGGTGGACGTTGCCTCCTCTTCCACCTTCAGCCCCTCCACATGGTTCTCGGTGAAGCCCGACTGCTTCATGCCAGATGCCATCTTTAAAACCCGGGGCGCTGGTATCGACTTCTGGCTCATGGGCAGGGACCTGCGGAAAGGATCGCGAGTGGTAGCTGGAGATGACAAGACCATCTTGGAGGTCTGCTATGCTCCGGAGCTTCGCCCCGTCAAGCAAATCGTCCGCTTGCAGGCTGGGGCTGCGATGCTGCAGGTCACGCCAGACCATCTGGTAGAAGTTCCGAGCACCGTGAAGGATCGAGAGGGCGGAGCCAGCAGCCTCTACGTCGAAGCTGGAAGCCTGGAGAAGGGCATGTTCGTCATGTTGGATTCGGGAGAGCCCGAAGCTCTCACGAGCGTTGAGTCTGAATGCGGTGACTTTGAGGTGCTGAAGCTCACCTTCAAGCCCAATCTCTCCGTGAAAGTCTTCTCCTGCCCTCCCTGCATCCTGAGCAGGGGTGCCAGCATGAAGCCGTCTCGCCGTGGGAAGATGTGCGAGCGGCTGCGCGGTCGCCCGTCAACCACCGAGGAGACTTCAGATGTTGGAAGAGCTTCCATGCCCAACACCGCTGGGACATCGACTGAGATTCTCTTAAGGGGCCGCTGATCGATGACATGCACAGGAGTGGCTCATTAAAGCAGAGCCTGAAAATGCCCACTAATTCACAACTCCGTGGCGATGTTGCCAAGGCGTTGAGTGCACGGCCTTTCATGCTAGTGACTTGCGTCCTCGAGTTTTCGCCGGAGTCGCTGGAGTGCAGTGCACGTGGTCCTAGGCTCTTGTTGCACACAGATCGGTAGTTGCTCATACTGTCATGGTGCACTGTGATAATATATAGGGGCCTTACAATAATAACTGCATGTACTATTTTGGGGTTCTTTGTTATATTATAGTATTATGGGCCCCAAAACCCTATTGTAAGTATTCAGGCCCCTACATTATTGCCAATTGGTGCTGATAGTTTATATGGCTGAGCAGTGGGGCCGGCAGTGCCGGCACGAAGGCTTTCCTCAATCTTCCCGGGGCACGGCTCGCAGTTTTGCACCTGGCGCCGAAGATCGCCAGTTTACTTTGAAGCGATTCTCTGCGAGGTTTGTGCCGCAGAAAAAGGTAGACCACAAGCTGCTGCTGAATTCCGAGTACGGCGGGCTACTGAGAGACTACTCGTGTGGCTTGCTGAGCCCCCATGCAGACTGCTTTGGCATGCGCTCCCTCTTGGAAGATAAGTGGGAACTCCGTAAATGCTGTTGATGCTTTGTGTGCAGGCGTCGGATAAACTGCCTCGTCTTTCCAGACACGCAGGCGCAGGCAGGGCTGCACTATGTGAATTCTTGGTTGGGTCTATGCCGAGTGCCCAACCCGATCGACACCGTGTAGTACAACCTTATCCTGAAACTTTCGATGTTTCTCAAACCATCATATGATATATGTCTCAATTGCTCACGAGGCTTTCAGCAGTCGTACTGGGTGCCAAGGAAGGGAGTACAGCAGTTCGAGCTACAACAGCAGCCTCACTACTTCCAGTCTCCTTGAAACCCTCAGGCCCATTCAAACTGAAGCTTGACCCATAGGCCAAATAGTTCCTTTTTGGGATTACCTAATGGGATCCTAAATATACGCCACAAAAAGGAATGGGGCCGATGGGGAACCTCCGCAAGCTAAAAGACATGGCTCAACTCCCATTTTCGAAAGTATCATCTTTCACCCCATGTAGCCAGGCTCTACTAGAGCTACAAGAGTCATTCGAGTCCTCTGCAACCGAAGCGCATACTGTAGGGGCCTTTATAATTAGAATAGGGTTTTGGTGGCTCCTTATGTAGTTATTTTATAATATACCCCCAAAACCCTAGTCTAATTATTAAGGCCCCTTCTTATAGAACCCCTTCTAGTATCCCCTATAGGACCCCTTGAAAGGAACCCTATTCTAATTGTTGTTAAGTACCCTAAACCCTAAACCCTAAACCCTAAACCGTATTATGCAGGAGCAGACTGCTGCGACGCTGCTTGTGCAGGGCACCGCTGGAGCAAGGGCCTTGCAGTGTGGTTCTGGGTCGTCTTACACAAGCGCTGCCATTGGGGTTTAGGGTTAAGGGTTTTGGGGTTTAGGGTTTTGGGTTTTAGGGTTTAGGGGTTCGGGTTTTGGGTTTAGGGGTTTTGGGGTTTTGGGTTTGGGGGTTTAGGGTTTAGGGGTTAAGCTTCAGCTCAGCCCGTACTGGAGCTACTATGACATGATAAAGCTGTTGTGCTCAGGATCCAAGGATGTGCTAGTCCAACATGAAAATTGAGATGAGAATGCAAGGAATCGATTGCAGAGCCTCCTATGCATGTAGTTCAGGACTTTAGGTAGGTTTTCGAAAAATATTTCAGAATTTCATATTTTTTCGGCCTCAGAATTATGTTGTGACGCATCGGTATGTTTTGAGACCCTCAACAGATGGGTTGAGGCTTTGAGGGAGGCACAGCTATGGAGCGCCCAGGAACGACGGCGGCTCGGTGGCGGCATCGGCACCGGGAGGTTGGCTTCGGCTTTGAGGGCTCATAGTTTAGGGTTTAGGGTTTAGGGTTTGGGGTTTAGGGTTTAGGGTTTGGCGATAAGGATACTAGGGCTACTAGTTTGGGGTTAGAGTTTATAGGGTATGGCTGTAAGGATACTAGGTAAAGGTAGAGGTAGAGCTCTGAGAGTGTGTTCAGGTTTAGGGCTTTAGCATCCCTCCGCATCGGCTTTCACCATACGCTTCAGGTCTCAAGATTCTGCCTCTAGGCTCCATTGTACTTCCTTTTATTTTGTGGTTTAACCAATATTATATTAAGGAACCTATAAGGTAACCCTAAAAAGGAACTACATTGTAGTTCCTTTTTGTGGTTTAACCAAGATTATTTATATTGAGGAACCTATAAACCCCAAAAAGGAACTACAATGGAGACTATAGGTGGGGCTCTGATTTGTCCAGGGGGTCCTCTCTGCATGTTGGGGTGTCAGAGCTGCAGGTCCGTGAAGTGCGAGGGCTCTATTCGGGGCTCGGGGCCTCAGTAGGTCCCAGTATCTCTGGTAGATCCACCGTCCTCAAACACTAAAACGTACACCCCAAACTCGAAACCCTAAACCCTGAACCCCAGATGCGACACCCAAACCCTAGGAATCCTGAACTCCCGCATCTCTACACTCGAAGCCCTATGCCCGAGACCAGACACCACCCATCGGAGGCTCACACTCCAAGTGAAGCCACAGCGCAACGTGAGCCGGATCACCAAGAGACGGGGTCCTGTGACGGGTTTAAGGCATGTAGCGTTTAGGTGTATGTGTGTGTGTATGGTTTGGCACTCTGGTTTGTGTGCATGTCTGAGGTATATATATTAATAGTTGGAGTTTTTGGGTCTTGGTCTGGGGGCAGGTGTTTTTCGGTTCTCGGGCGATTGAAGACTTAGACTTCTCTTGAAATTTTGGATGGATCAGTGGACTTCATAGTTCGCACACGTTTGGCAATAGTTGGTGCTGCACGCAACTCTTAAACTGAAGTTCTCCGACGGCCTACTCACCAAGTCCCCTGCGTTGGTCTCGAAGTACATAAGATGCACCTCTTTCACGATGAAACTCTCAACATCCCTCAGCTCAGGAAGAGACCCTCGGCTCCAGAACTCACCAGCGAAGCTAAGTCTTCCCCCCGAAGCGTCTAGGCTCCCAAAGCCCAAAGCCCAAAGACCTTCAACATTAAGCCGTAAGCCCTAAACCTTATAAACCCTATAAACCCTATGCTCTCCTATATTTGACGGAGCAGTGCCATGTAGACTCTGCCAGGCGTTAACCTGCCGTAGACATACTTATCTCTTCGTGGGTATCTTTGAGGAGAGTCTGGAGAAATCTCCGTAGAGTTTGGGGGATTGCAGTTCAGCTTCTAGTTCAGAACAAACTTACATAGGCTCCATAGTAGTTCCCTTTTGGGAATTACCTCATAAGATCCTAAATATAAGCCGCAAAAAGGAACTAGAATGGAGCCTATGGGTAACTGGCACAAGACTTCTACCACATGTACCCATACTTCCGAGGATGAACAATGAAAACAGCGCCCAACCTTCACCGACGTATAGTCATCCTGAGACGTCCAGAGAGAATGCCACCTCCCAGGCAGCTTCGCAGAGATGTTCCAGAAGAGTGTGGGTCAGCATCCGTACTTCTCCTTCCCATTCAGCTCAGGCGAGTGGAAGTACTAGTAGGTCAGGTGGTCGAGATGGAGCTGCGTGCTACCAAGTTCGGTCGTGTTGGAACACGAAACGGACGTAATTTCCGCAGGATGATGCTAGTTCATGCAGCCAATGCCGCTCGCAGGGCCAAGTAGGGCGAATGAGTGCATGGGGTATGACGGGACTCGTGAAAGGAGTACATCTAGAAACATCCTTGAGAACAGGACGGGAAGGCATCAAACCCTATCCCGAAGCCAGTCTCCTAACACTTAAAATCCATACCGTAAACTGTCGGCCATATCCATACGTGCATGCAGACTGGAAGTTGGGCTGCAGCTCCATCATCCTCTTCGGGATCCTTTTCCTTAGCAGAAGGATTTTCGACCGCAGGACGAACCCCCTTTGAAGGAGTGCAGGCTCAGTGCTGCGATTCTGCACTCCCAAAGCTGCTTCTCTAGCACGTTTTCTTCTGAGTGGCCGCCAGCAGCATGGCTGGTGCTGTTATGGCTGCCGTTTGGGGAGCCCGGTTCAAGACAGAGGTTTGTACAGTTTGTAGGACAAGCCCCTTCCAAATAGATCCCCGATCCGTATTATATTCGGGTTTATGTAGCGGATTACAACACACTGCAAGGAAAGTCCCAAGTACGTAGATCATAGTTGCCAATCCTATTTTGGGGCTCTTCATGAAGAAGTATAGTATCTTGACAATATACCCTAAAAACTTTAATCTACTTATTAAGGCCCCCGCATGATGGAAACCCTTGCGGAAATCCGTATCGAACCCTTGAAAGGAGCCCTTACAGTCCTAAACCCTAAACCCTTATAGAACCCTTTAAAAGAACCCTTACATCCCTAAACCCTAAACCCTAATAGAACCCTTTAAAGGAACCCTTACACTCCTAAACTATAAACCCTAAACCCTTACAGAACCCTTATAGAACCCTTTAAAGGAACCCTTACACTCCTAAACCCTAAACCCTAAACCCTTACAGAGCCCGTTAAAGGAACCCTTACACTCCTAAACCCTAAAACCTAAACCCTTATAGAACACTTTAAAGGAACCTTTACACTCCAAAACCCTAAACCCTAAACCCCAAACCCTAAGCCCTTATAGAACCCTTTAAAGGAACCCTTACACTGCTAAACCCTAAACCCTAAACCCTTACAGAGCCCTTTAAAGGAACCCTTGCACTCCTGAGCCCTATAAACCCTAAACCCTTATAGAACCCTTTAAAGGAGCCCTTTCACTCCTAAGCCCTAAACCCTGAACCCTTTAAAGGAACCCTTTAAAGGAACCCTTACACTCCTAAACCGTAAACCCTAAACCCTAAACCCTTTAAAGGAACCTTGCACTCCTAAACCCTCAAACCTAAGCCCTAAACCCTGTAAAGGAACCCTTTAAAGGAACCCTTACACTCCTAAACCCTAAACCCTAAACCCTTTAAAGGAACCCTTTCTCTCGGGTTGATGACGGCGGGAGTCCATCCCCGAGCGGCAGCCACAGGCAACCTGGTCGGCTGGGGGTCTGCGATGTCGCTGTTTGCTTTTGGTGTATATAGATACAGATATGTATTATAAATTGTATTTTTGCTGACGTATATATACACACATACACATAATGTATGTGTGTGTATATATATATATGATATATATATATATATATATATTTGTGTAGAGCTACTTGTAGACAGGTAGGTAGGTAGGTAGGTAGGTAGGTAGGTAGGTAGGTAGGTAGGTAGGTAGGTAGGTGGGTAGGTGGGTGGGTAGGTGGGTGGGTAGGTGGGTAGGTGGGTAGGTGGGTAGGTCGGTAGGTCGGTAGGTCGGTAGATCAGTAGATCAGTAGATCAGCAGATCAGCAGATTGATAGATAGACAGATAGAGAAATAGATGATAGCTTGTTGTACACGGTACGGTGCTCAGGGTGTTTGGGGGGCTTCTGGTTCAAATCTTTCTCGGTTTCAGGTTCTGAGATTGGGCACCAAAACTTTCAATGAAGGCTTAAATGGTCTAACAAGGCTTAGAGCTCCGAGCTAGCGTTTCAGTTGTGGGGCCTATAGGGTCGAAGGTTCGGACTAAGACTAAAGGTTGAGATACAAAGTTTGAGGTTTGAGGTTCAGAGCAAGCTGCATCCATGCCCGGGGTTGAGGTATGTTAAGGAGAACGCTATTCACTTGTATCCTCCAGCTGCAGCATCGAGCAATAAACCGGGAAAGTAAATGCCAGTTACGAGTGGCAGTGTGTAGTACTTAGTATCGTATTTATGTGCATTGCAACAACTACTGCAGACCGTGAGCCAAGGCGATGGGCGCAGAGGCTGCTTCCCCAAACAGGTTTTGGGATGTATATAAGTTAGACAGGAGGACTAACGGGTGTGACCTACGAGGGTTAGAAGTGAATTTTAGGGTTTAGTATCGCTACTTTGAGGCATGTAGTTTTGCAGTTTTTTCTGGCAGCCTGAAGTATCGGAAGAGTTTTAAGGGTAGGAGTGTTCAATGGCATCGATCAAAGATGACACGAACATTTCAGCGGAAGTCGATCTTCAACCACAGTCATATACGCATGACATCTCAATGCGAACTCGAATTGGAAGTTAGCTGCTGTTCCCACTACCCTCTTTGGGGGCGGCGTGCGCCAGCGAAATTCAGGATGTGCTCCTCTTTTCAGGCGGCCACTGTGTGTGGGTAGCCACGAAAGCAGGTGCTAGATAGACGTGAGATGATGAACAGGTCTAAACTCCGAAAGGCATGATACACCCCTAAAGTCCTCAAGTTTACCCTAAACCCTCAACCCTAAAGTCCCAAACTTTGGGCCTTAAGCCCTGAATAAATCCCTAAAGCCCTGTAGACCCTGATTCCGATGATGCTGCTTTGATGTCCTACGTCCGCTTTCTGGCTGCCAGCCTCCGTCGAAGCTTTTGAAGCCGAGCCGGAGTTGCAGAAACCGCAGCTGGGGTGTCAGAGGGGTTTCGTGGGCTCGCTGCAGGGTTTTATATAAGGCTTTATGGCATGTTGTAGTAATTTTCGTTGAACAGAGTTCTGTATGTTTATAGTGTTCTGTATGGTTTTAGGGTCTGTATAGGGTTTGGGATGGGCCCCGACGCACAAGGATGAAGCACAAGGGTCTGCGGTCGACATTCCCTAAACCCTAAACCCTAAACCCTAAACCCTAAACCCTAAACCCTAAACCCTAAACCCTAAACCCTAAACAGGCTTTCTGGAACATTTTGTGACTGGCTATGTTTATAGACATACAGTCACACATATATCTGGTCATATCTACACTATGCTGTATACCGCTCCGAGTTTGCCTGGGAGTAGGCTTGGGAGTGAGTTGTGAGTGAAAAATTCAAGTTTAACCTGATCCGGTCCATGCCGGTGGGAATATGAGTGTGTTGACGCCACTATTTTCTGAAGGGCTCACTTCAGTGATAAGCTCGTGGCAAGCACAGGGCATGTGAGCAAAAGTGTCTGTGATTGTCTTGTTCAAGTCGTGTCTAGGGCGAAGGGCTGGCCAAGCCACTTCACCCCGCAACTCTGGCACAGTCCGGCTGCTGCGGCAACTCTGCCGGCGAAGAAGCTGCTGTGACCCTCGGGGTCTTGCGTCCATGCAGAAGCTCTGTCCCTAAAAACAGGGAGGCGGATGCGTGACTTTGCCATTGCACTGATGGGCTCCACAGTCAAACCCGACACAACCCTAAATAGGACGCAACTCAACTTTCAACTGTCGCGTGCAAGTTCCCAACCCACTCATCCATGGAGCCCAGTGACCCTCCGGCACTACAGGGTGTCCGAGGAGTTTGTAGAATCAGGGGCCACAACGGCATGCTGCTGCTTTTCATCGAAAGGCGCTCCTGTGGCAAAACAGAAGCCAGTCATGCAAGACATCTTCAACACTAGCCCGTGGAGGACGTAAACCCTGAAGGAAAGGGAACCCCGTCGGCTAAGTCTGTGATGGAGCTGAGGGTACTTGGATGGGCCGTAGAATAATGCAGGTCTGCGCGGCTTTCGCAGGATGCGCGATCTCAGTGCATGCCAATCGTCGCTTTGAGTCGGGGCTTGGGCGACACCCCGAACCTAAGTATCTGAACGAAGCGGAAGTCCAAATGCTGCTCAAGAGCCTCAATATGGGCCTTTAGAACTTCAGGTGTTCTCCACCCCAAAGCCTGCATGGACCTGTTGAAACCCTACTAAAAGGCCACGCCTGAAATTCTCAACCCCGGCTCCCCAACCTTCCCAGACCTCCAGCCCTACGCTCTCCCCCGAGGCGAAAGAAGGCCCGAAAAAACCAAAGCAACAAAGAGCTTTCTAGAAGCACCCGAAGCCCGGGGCCCAGAAAGCCCTATAAGCCCCTAACTGAAGCCTTACAACCCAAAGTCTTCAGCCCTTAGAGAGCTTCCTTGGGGGGGTTGCATGCCATGCCGCTTCAAGCCGTCTGCAGGGAAGCATGCTGCAGAGCAGGCCGTGGGTTTAGCAGAGATTGGGCGTACAGGGTTTGCAGGTCCCTTGATTTGTAGGGGGTTCCCTGGGGTTCTTTTAAAAGGGATTTGTATGGTTCTATCAGGGTTGCAGGGGGTGGCCGAGACCCTAACATGCAGTACCTTGTGTTTGTCACCTTAGGTTTCTTAGAACTGGGTGCGACTTTATACAAATAGCGTCTCGAAAGAAAGCTTGCCGGTGGTGTGCTGTAGATGAGGTATGTAGGTATCACACATATCAGATGTCATAATAGTTAGACTTGGGCTGGGAGGCTGCATGCACCCGCCCTCCGCTGGCAGTCCTTCACCGAAAATGCCCACAAGCCACCCTGAAGCCTCATCGAACTCCCTGGCCCCAACTCCCAAGTCGAAGCCCCAAAACCCCAACCCCAAACCCTACACGCCCCAAGCCCTAAACCCTAAACC
>CAJNDV010004780.1:116740-123598 GCA_905221635.1 Symbiodinium sp. CCMP2456 | reverse complement strand
CCTAACCCCCAAGGTACCTACTATATAGGGTACTAGAGCCCCTAGGGCCCTATATAGTAGGTACCTGGGGGGTTTGGGTTAACCCCTAAACTTTAAAAGCTTAGCGCTTAGGACTCAGGAAGGTCAGGGTTAAGGCAAATCGGATAGTAGAAATTGTTTGGTAGATTCGGGATTGGGACTAATGGCGATTATCATACTGCCAGAAGGCAAGCGTGCGGGGAGCGGGGAGCTTTTGTCCGAAAGTCTGCAGTTTGACCTCGCAAATGTGTTTATTGACATCAGAGTATGCAGTATACATTGCTCGCCTTTGTTGCTTCGGAGCTGCAGCAGCCTTAGTTCGCGTCCCGGATCTTGGTGCCTAGGCATCTAAATCTAAGACACCATGAGGCTCTCAGTGCAATTACGCGTTGAAGATTCCTCCTTACCTCAAAAGCCCACAAAGCGTGACCCTTGACCCCAAACTCTACACGAGGCCTAAGGGCCTAAGGGCTTAGAAGCCCTTGTCTCGATCTCAAACATGGTTTCAGGTGAAGAGCACTACAGTGGCCGCCTACCCTTGGGATATAGGCAAGAGACGGGGCGGGGGGGGGGGGGTTGAGGCATTGCGAAGCTCGCTTTTGTGTGTTACGCGCTAGTGGGGCGGTGGATGAAACTGTGACTTTGAGTTGAGTTTTCAATGTCTTGGGATCAAACCTTTCGATTTCGGAGGCTTCTTCCAGAAAGCGTCAAGCCTTCAGACAGGGCCAGGTTCAGTCTTTGCATGGGGTTTGAGTGGCAAACTACCAGGATTTTGGGGTAAGGATGTGGCCGCAATTTCGGTGCGCAAGTTTTGTTAAAGGATTGAAGGCTGGGTGGAATCCAATACCGTCGCGCCGTAAGTCCTTCTTGCACTATATCCAGCCTGAAAGCATGTAGTCAGATTGATCCCACCGAGAATCGAAACCGTTAAACCCTAAAAACCCCAAACCCCGGATTCCTAACTGGATTGGCAGGCTGAGAAGAGGTCCCCCCAAAAAAAACCCTGAATTCACATCTCTGGCCTGGAATTGGGCGGTACTGGCAGGAGGCGTGTACCGCACCCTTGCCAAGCTTCCTATCACAGAGCTGCCGGACGAAACAAATCCGATCGGCTGGCTCCTTGGCTGAACAATGAACAGGCGTGTAGACATGACCACAGCCTGTGTTATACGCCAAATTCGTGCTACCGGTAGGATTCATTAGCCGTTAGCCTGAATCCTCTACCCTAGAAAGACAAACCATAACTTTACATCGAGAAGTAAATTACTAAATATTGACAGCTTGTAGTTGTGGTGCGGTGTGTGACATATTGCGTGAGTATTGGCTTTCGGCTTCAGGGTTGGGTTTGGGTGTTCAGGCTGTTTCCTTGTCTTGTCGAGGGATGCAGGCGTCCGCCTTTCGTAGCGTAGACATCTGTCAACATGTCAAGCACCAGAAAGTGAACAGTTGTCAGTAGTGACTTGCGTTTCTTCTGTTGCTGCTTGCAGTCTTATTCCCTCTGCTCCTGCCTTCTGCTTCAACGACGCCGACGACGACGACGGCGACGACAACTTTCAAGTACCCTAAACCCTGAAACCCTAAACCCTAAACCCTAAACCCTAAACCCTAAACCCTAAACCCTAAAACCCTAAACCCTAAACCCTAAACCCTAAAACCCTTATAAACCCTGAACCCTGAACCCTGAAACCCTAAACCCTAAACCCTGAACCCTGAAACCTGAACCCTAAACCCTAAACCCTGAACCCTGAACCCAAACCCGAAACCCTAGAGACGACAACTTTCAAGTGCTCTACCGCCTGTGAAGAACCCGTGGGAGCCTCTTTGACAGCCAAGGCTGCGAGCAGGGAAGAAGGTGAAAGTGGAGGTGCCATCCACCGGATTTTGCTATCGTCTCATGTGCTAGACATGGGAGCTTCCGAAAAATAGGGGTACCTTATTTTGGGGCCCTTATAATAAGGATCCTACTATTTCGGGTACTATATTAGGGTCCCCTATTTTCGGAAACCCCCACATCAAGGGTTTATAGGTTTTTAGGGCTTAGGTCTGGTGTCCCAGGGTTTAGGGCTGCAGCCTATTTCGAATCTGGACTCCTCCTCGAAAAATAGCAACAGCATCGACCTGTGTAGAGAGGGGAATCTTGTTGAAACAGATATCGCCGTTCGATCTCCCTGGCCTGAGACCGCAGCACCCTGAGCCCTACGCCCAGCCGGACAGAACACCCTGTGCGCAGTTCCGTTTCTTGACTGCTGAATTCTATCATGTATGCAATAGCGAATCCTACGCAGTGGGTTTCTCGCTTGTCTTGTAGAAGCGAGCATCCATTCGTCATTGTTGCTAACACTATCAACGCAGTCGTCGATTTTGTGCTGCCCTTACTTTGGTTATAGCTTTCGTTGGAGTTCTGGTAGTTGGTAAGTTGTTTTGTTGGCCACGCTCCAGACGCTGGAAGTTTACTGTTGGATGGACGTTGATAAGCCTGAAACGGTACTTCAGGACGAAACGTACCCTAAAAGGGCTTAAGGTTCAGTTTCCAAAATCTATGGGGCAGGGCTTCATAGTATAAGGTAGAGTGTCCCACTTTCAAACACTAATTTTGCTCACAAGGCAACTAACCCTAACCCCCCACGTACCTACTATATAGGGTACTAGAGCCCCTAGGGCCCTATATAGTAGGTACCTGGGCGGTTAGGGTAAGCACGTGGGAAAATTTCCGGATGCGTGGCAGGCGATCGAACCTGGTGCCCAGGGCCAGCTCAAACTGCGGGTGCAGGCGACTTTCGGATCTGAATCTGTCAGTACCAGGGCAGAGCGATTGCTAAGCGAGGACGGACATTTCATGGTTGATTTACCTGCCCTTATAGAGCCCGCTAAGTATAAATCAATTAGCCGAAGGTGTCGCTTTAAGTGGAGGGCTGAAGTAGTGAGTATTCATAGGCTTTAGACGGGTTCTCATTAGACAGGTTCTCATCGCTTGAGTTGAACCTCGATTTGCATGAAGCCTCTGTCAAGTTTAACTTCGGGATCTCAGCTGCGGGGCAGGGTGCCTAGCAGTATGGGGTTTGGTTTAGGGTTTAGGGTTTAGGGTTCAACTTCGTGAGCGAGGTTTTGATCGTACTCGATATCTGGAACCGTTCAGCCTAAATGGTCCAAGTTCCAGAGCCCTCAACCCTGCTCCAAGTGCTTCGGCGCAGCCTTGGTTTTATCGGCCCGGCCCTTGTCTTGAGTTTTCAATGATCGAAGACATGTGTTTTTCGCTTCAAGCTGAAAGCAGTTGTTGGAAGTTGCGGTTCTGGGAGTGTGGAGATCTGCACCAGGTGGAAAGTGGGACCCTGGCCACTTGGCTGCAACTAGAATAACGGAAGCTAGTCAGCTAGTAGTGACTAAGATAGGCTGCCGGAATACCGATGTACATGGACACATGTTCACAGGAAGTGGTCCTGGCACCTTCAACTCCCAAAAACCTGTGATGAAGACTCGTGGCAGTATCGAAGTTCCCAACAAGGCGGGCTACAGCGGCTGGGTGACCACCAGCATTGCGCCGAAGGACCCGACTTTGTGCACGGTGCTCCGAAATGATTTCCTCCAGCAGTCGTGACCAGCTACACGTGCCTTAAAAAGGTGACAGGAAGCTTGGTAAGCCCCAAACGGCCATGAAACTATAGACGCTATGAACCCTGAAAAAACCCTAGAGCGCCCTGAATGGGGTGACGTGAACCTAAAATTGGTAATAACCGCTATGAAACTCCTGCAGGCCCTGAAACCCTAAACCCTATAAACCCTAAACCCTGTAAACCCTAAACCCTATAAACCCTATAAACACGAGACCCTAAGCCCTAAACCCTAAACCTTACCAAAAGGGATTGCTGCAACTGAGAGGACTGCTGCCTCGACTTGCGTGACCAAACGGAGTTCGAGCCACCTGGCAGCGGATGCATTGGGGGGTTTAGGGTTTAGGGGATTACATAGGGGTTGGGGATTGGGGTCTGGGACCTTAAAGAGTTTAGGGGATGAGGGGGGTGGGATTAAGGCGGATTCATTGGGGGTCTGGGACTTTATAAAGAGTTTAGGGGATTAGGGGGTGGGATTGAGGATTTGGGGGATTCAATGCTAGGCCGTTAGGCTTTTTCTTGGGTTTAGGTGTCAGGCTTACGGGTTTAGGAAGGTGCTTTCTGAGCCATGAATCGTAAGGTTCAGCTAAACCCTAAACCCTAAACCCTAGACCCTAAACCCTAAACCCTAAACCCTAAACCCTAAACCTTAAACCCTAAACCCTAATAGGCTCCCGAGACCTTGGGCTCGCCATGTGTAGATCTACCCAGGGAGCTAAAGCCCCTCGAGAGCAGGTCCTTGAGTTGATTCTGCGGCTTCGGAGTGAGCATAGGGTTTAGGGTTTAGGATTTAGGGTTTAGGGGTTTAGGGTTTAGGATTTAAAGTTTAGGGTTTAGGGTCTAGGGATTGTTGAGGAGACTTTCCCTAAGCCCCCAGGTACATACTATAAAGGGCGGTAGGGGCTCTAGTACCCTATATAGTAGGTACCTGGAGGGTTAGGGTTTCTCCACCGGCATGCTATGCTGCTATCGGCGGCTGTAGGAGAGTTTTGGTTGCGAGGGGCTTAGGGTTTAGTTTAGTCTTTTTGAGCCTTCACCGCGAGCGCAGTTTCAATCATTGCTACCTCCGAGTCCTTCGTACTGCTGAAATGAAGTCAAGCTGCAGGGCTGAAGGTTGCGGGTATAGTGCTGAGGGCGAAGCTAGTGTTTGGGGGCTTGTAGGTTCCAGCATCTAGGGTTTAGGGTTCATAGATTTTAGGCTAGTGGTTTGGTGGGAACTCTTTGCAAGTTAATTTTTGCAGCCGAAGCCATGGTATCGCATATTGGAGTCGCAGGCAAGTGATGGACTACTGGCGCAAGATAGCCGAGATGGGCCCCCCCACCGCGGCCAGCAGTGAGGCGCCTTGCATTTAGACAGAACTTGAAGACTAGAAGGATCCATACACAGGATCATCCATGTCTGTCAATCCCGATGTATCTAAGGCTGCAGAGCCTGGGTATCTACTGCATTTGTGTAGCTGTTTCTATAACTGTATCTTTGTAGAAACCACATATATATTGTGTATATATATAACAATAATATATATATATATATATATGTATATAGATATATATGTATATATATATATATATATATATGTAGGTCTGTGCTACTTGCTTTTGTTAAAAGGGGTAGGGTAGCCCAGAGGTCTGAACTGAGTCCGGCAGGCGGGCGCTTGCTACACTGTACGGCTGCAGAGGCAGGCTGGCCAGGCCGGGATTCTTAGGCGAAGGGTTCGGCAGAAGGGTTTAGGGTTTAGGGTTTGTTCAGGGTTTAGGGTTTGGGTTTGGCAGAGTATAGAAAACGCAAAGAGTAGCAGCATTATTCAGTCGGGTTTCTTATGGTTTTGGAGCTGGTCGAAGCCTGAGTACTTGAAATTTCGTGCTGCTTGTTTTCCGAATTGACCCTTAGCTTTGGGGTTCCTTCATGGATATAGCATAGCATGGTATACCCCATTCGAAGCATTATAAGGCTCGTTGAATACAGTAGGCTGCTCTCTCGTCACCGTTCCTGATCGGGCTCTTGGCAGCTCGATAATTCCGCGGTGATTGTCGATATTGTTGCTATGATACCCAGTGAGCACTCCGGTAAATTCTTGCGATCGATCGCAAGGCTGATGTTTCCGAGTTGCGAAATACTACTACAACATTTCCGCGCCGCCCTTGTTGTTCAACCCTAACCCCCCAACTCCCACACCTCTTCGATGTCATGTCTCCTCCAAGTTCTGTGTTTTGGTGGTGTCGACTCTTGTTTTGTTCCGCGTGTTGCAGCTTCCATCCTGGGCTTCGGGCTTTCGAGGGTCAACTTCCCTTCAGAGTTTGGGAGGTTTCGGAATGGGCCCTATTAGGGTTTAGGGTTCCGGGTTTAGGGGTTTAGGGTGTAGGGTTACATACTCCCTAAAGCTCTTGATGCTTTCGGTGGCTGAGCTTCCCTCAGACATCAGCCCGTGTAAATCGCCTCAACCTCGAAGACCAACTTCCGGCAACAGAAAACCGCCGGATGGAAAGTGCTAAACCCCTAGTATAGGGGCCTTAATAATCAGAATAGGGCCTTGGGGTCCATTATACCTTAGGCCCCCTGCATTATTTAAAATTTTAAACCCTAAGGCCCGTGGTGAACCCCTCCGAGAGTCTCTTACACCCCTAAATCCTAAACCCTCAACCCTAAATCCTCTGAACCCTAAGCCCTCTAAACCCTAAACCCTAAACCCCCTAAACCCCCAAAGCCCTAAGCCCTGAACCCTAAACCCTCTAAACCCTCTAAACCCTAAACCCTCTAAACCCTAAACCCTAAACCTTCTAAACCCTAAACCCTCTAAACCCTAAACCCTCTAAACCCTCTAAACCCTAAGCCCCCTAAACCCTCTACCCTCTAAACCCCCTAAACCCTAAACCCTAAACCCTAAACCCTCAACCCTCTAAACCCTAAACCCTAAACCCTAAACCCTAAACCCTAAACCCTAAACCCTAAACCCTAAACCCTACCCCCCCCTGGATTTTTTGAAACCCTAAGGCCCGTGCTGGACCCCTCCCTCGGAGAGGCTCTTGGTCTGGAGACGATGCGCCTGGAGCAGCGGGAGGGCTCCTTCATCACCCTCGTGGAGCGCAGCCGTGAAGTTTAGGGCTTATAGGGTTTATAGGGTTTATAGGGTTTAGGGTGTAGGGTTTATGGCTTAGGGTTCGGGGTTCAGGGTTTAGGGTTTAAGCTTCGGGTTTAGGGTTTAGTGTTTCTGTTTGGGCTTGTTTCATGCGA
>CAJNDV010004780.1:84240-111740 GCA_905221635.1 Symbiodinium sp. CCMP2456 | reverse complement strand
TCCAATGGCGCCTCGAGAAGACAGCCCTCGCCCAGCAGATGCGCGTCGACGAGGTGGCAGGGACCGTCGCTGGACGTCTTGCTGGGGCATGAAACTGATATAATATATGAGCCTTCAGGTTTCCTTCTAAAGTACAGGTACGTATCTACTTAGATCTCTCTCGGGCCAGATATATAAATATGCATGTCCATATCGTCTATATATGTGTGGATATATCTATATATACAGCCTCGTAATGGCCTGAAAACCCGGAGAAAATAATACTAAAGGGAGAGGTGGTGACGTTCTGGGAGGCCGGCCGGTTTCGAATGCAGGGACTCAAGGCATTCAGGGAGTCAGGAGACCGGTCTTTTTTTGCATCCTGCGCTGAAGCTATATCTATTCTGTTCTGGCAACAGCTCTAGAGTCATTGCCAGCAGCAAAGCTGTGTGTTTTGACGATACATGTATGAAAGGTCGTGCTCATCCCATGATGGTACGCCCGGTGCGGATTCTGATGTCCAATGCTGATATGCAATGCAGGATTCAGTCTGAATCTGGTCTTCATGTTGCCTCCGGCCTCGAACTTGTTGTTTACCTCCGCCACAACGCAGCTTGAAACGTCAATTCTTGTGGCTGTCGCAGCAGTTTATGGCAATCGAACGGCAAGTATCGAGGTGCCGAAGCGCGGTGGGCGGCTCGAGATCACGGAGGACCGCCGCACGCATTTGCCAGAAGTTGTCCAGAACTTAAGAAGTGTGGTCCGCTTGTTTATCGCCGCCGGCCCAACATAAACAGAATGGTGGATCCAAATATCACTTTGGATTCGTTAAAACCCGTCAGCAATTACATTCGATCGACTCCTCATTGGGAAAACATTACGAACACTCTGAGGGCGAGATTAGTGTAGGGACCTAAATAATTACCAATACTATTTTGGGGGGTTCCTTATTCTAAGTATGGTAGAATATGCCCCAAGGCCCTATTCTAAATTAAGGCCCCTTCTTATCGAACCCTTATAGTAACTCTTATAGGACCGCTTTAAAGGAACCCTATTCTAATGAGTAAGGCCCCTTTACGACTGCGGAACCCTCAAGATCACGAAGCTCCTAATCGAGTTGAAACTCTCAAAGCAACGTAATCCCTGATCCCGATGCCTGTTAAATCCTATACCGTCAACCCTCAAAAACCCTAAAAGCCCTATAAACCCTCTACCTCCGATAAACCTAAACCTTCTACTTCCGATAAGCCCCGAAGCCCAAAAACCCTAAACCCTAAAAAAGGCCCTAAACCCTAAACCCTAAACCCTAAATTCCTGCCTCCAGAATGGCTCGGACTGGAAGCCCTTCTACGAGGGCCCGGCGGAGGCTGTGGGTCTGTTTTCGGCCTTCGGAGTTTAGGGCTTAGGGCTTTGGGTTTAGAGTTCAGGGCTAGGGGTTTAGAGTTTAGGGTTAAGGGTTTAGGCCCAGGGCCTAGGGTTCAGAGTTTAGAGTTAGGGTTTGGGGCTTAGATCCAGAAACCTTAAACAATGGTTTCCGGTTCAGGCTTTAGGGGGTTCAAAAATCCGGAACCTTTTAAGCTCTAAGCTCTTGGACTTGAAACCCCTGGCCCATACATCCTAAAGCGTCCTAGGCGTAGAGGACGGATTCGGCATAGAGTTTCGAGGTTATTGGGTTTGGTTTAAGTTCGAAAGGCGTGCAGTTTGGGGGTTTAGGGTTTACGGAGAGATGTTCCCTTTGGTGCAGCTGAGAATAAACAATGAGCACTATCATTATTATTATTATGACATGTCGTCGTCGTGGTGGCCGACGCGTTCATGTTGCTCGCTGACCGTTGTTCTCACAATTCTCTGGTATGACCACGACATTGACATGACAATGAAGAAGACAAGCGGTAATAAAACGCAGAAGAAGATTCTGATAATGATGAAAAGGAAGATGAGGATGAAGAGGATGGCTTCCTAGATGCAAATTAACCCTGCTACTGTTGCTTTGGTCATCCCAAACTGCCCTAAACCCCAACACTGACCCAGAATCCTCAGCCACACCTATAGTCTCCATTGTAGTTCCTTTTTGGGGATACCTTATAAACTCGTCAATTTATATTCGGTTAAACCAAAAAAAGGAACTACAATGGAGACTATAGGCAACCCTTAAATCCCTGAGCCCGACATGCCGAGACCCAGTATAGGGGTCGGTTCCTTGCATACAGCCTCGATCTTACGCAGGAGACTGGCGGTGGGGGCGACTGCCCCTGCCGTTCTTGCCGCTCCCGCTGCCAAGAGGAGGCCAGGAAGTTACTGTTGATGGCTTTTCACGGAGTTTGTTGTGTCGTTCGCTTCCAAGGTTTGGGGTTTTAGATGGTTTGAATGTGCTCGCGTGGGTTTGTTGGGGTTGATGTTGATTATAAGGTTTAGGGGTTGTTCGCCTCACCCTTAGACCTTCCATCCTAGAAAACCCAAAGGGGCCACCATCAGGGAAGTAATCGATTGTTTGTCTGGCAGCTTCGCTGTTGGATAGGCACCAACTGAAGAGAGATGTTGGGGAGTCGTTGCACCACTTTTTCCTGAAGGTTGCCCCGATGTTTCTGCAGCTCTTGAACTCAGCATTGGCTGGTTTTTTGAAGGGCCTGAATCACTAGGTTCCCTATTAGTACCCTTTTGCCCTTTTTGGTTTGGGGTCTCCTTATTGAAACCAAATAGGTAGGAAAAAGGGCACCCTTATTTATAAGGGGTTACTGGAGAACCTAGATCAGGAGGCATGTTCTAGTCGAATGCCCTGAACTTGGATTTCGGAAGGGTGTAATCGTACTCAAAGCGCTTCACGTGTATAGGGCTAGGTTTGTACCGAAGGCGGATTCATCTGTGTGTTGAGGGTGCTTGTCGCAGGACGGGCTTTTACGAGCCCTCTTCAGCTGTGGCATCGCGGCCGCAAGTGGGTTTAGCTATGGACTGGCTTGGTACTAAGCGGGTCAGAACACAAAAACAAAACTATCGGTGTGTAGCAGCTTATGTGAATTTGTGTTTCCATCAGCTTCGGTGTCTCGGCACAAAGCCTCCGAAACACCCTTCCCTGAACCCACTGCCTATAGTCTCCATTGTAGCTCCTTTTTTTTGGTTTAACCAATTATATATTCAGTCTTTTATAAGGTATCCCAAAAAGGCATTGTAGTTCCTTTTTTGGTTTAATTATATATTAAGGCTTTTTATAAAGTATCCCCAAAAAGGAACTACAATGGAGACTACAGGTGGTATCAGACTTTGCTGTTTCGCTGCTGGCAGACACCTGCTGCAATGCCTCTTGGGGTTGGGGGTGTTGCGAGTATATGGGAGTTTCCGAAAAGTAGGGGTACCTTATTTTGGGGTCCCTATAATAAGGATCCTATTATTTCGGGTACTATATTAGGGTCCCCTTTTTTCGGAAACCCCCATATGGTGCCCCAAAGACTTGGTATAAGCATTCCGTGAATGGCCTATGTAGTACTACGGCAAATAGCCCCAAGACCCTACCCCAACTGCGCAGCCTTACCCTGGATTTCGACAGCACCAGCTCCGAATGTCTAGCAGACTTCCACATAAACTTAACTCCTTGCCGTTCATCATTGGTCTCGGGAAGCCCTTGTGAGTTTTCGAATGCAAGACAGCCCCTATGAAGCCTACAAGCCTCTGAACCCCAAGCCCCGTAACCGCTATATCCCAAACCTTTAGACCCTACATAGCGCCACAAGCCCTTAAGCTCTGAACCCTGAAGCTCCGAAAAGCCAAGGTAGCCAGGGTCCCCACCCTGTCACAACTTGTGTCACAGCCCCGGCGGGACTTCATGGGTGTGTGAGTCCGATGTGCCTAGCAGCTCATACACTTAAGGCTTGATTGGAGTTTGTTGGTTTCACCTAAGCTTGAAGCAAAACCTATGGTGCTTGCCTTGCCCTAACCCCCCCAGGTACCTACTGTATAGGGTACTAGAGCCCCTAGGGCCCTAGATAGTAGGCACCTGGGGGGTTAGGGTTGGTCATGAATCAGCTTGGGCCGAAGTGTTACTTGCTTATTTTGGTGTCTCACAGTCTCACGTGATCCGCTGGCTTATATAATGGCGGCCATGACAGGCTTTGCAGAAGGATCTATGTCAGGTTGATGTTAGGACTCTGCTGCTTGTGTACTAGCCTGAAATTAGAGAATTTGTAGCTTGGGTGTTGTTTTGGGGATGCTAGAAAAATGTACCCCTAACCTACTATCTAGGGTACTAGAGCCCCTATAGTACCCTATATAGTAGGTACCTGGGGGTTAATGTACGAGATGATTCGCAGAGATGCTTGCCAAGTCAGGACAATCCCACTCAGAGACCGCCTGACCGCAAGCGCCCACCACTGGGCCCGATACACACTACCCACAGGCCCCATAGTAGTTCCTTTTTGGGAGTACCTCATCGGATTCTAAAAGGAACTACAATGGGGCCTATGGGTAAACGGATTACACCGCAGATTCTGCCGCAGCTTCTCAAGCAAGCTCATTTCATTGGCATGCCGCCATGGCCTTGAATGTTTCGAAGAAGGAATGATGTGTTCGGTCCATGCCCCATGCTATCTCTACGACCACTCGACGTCGACAGAGCATGAAATGTGTCAAGCATAGACTCTGAAGATAATATAAGATCATAGTCAAATTACTGAATCAGCATGGCCATACGCTCATACATCCTGGATCTCAAGCTCCCTCGCTAGACCGATGTAGGATAAGGCCTCGCCAAGAACGATCTCGCGTTCGATTCTTTGGCGTTCGCAAGGTATTTGAGGCTGGCTTATCTGTGCCGTGTTTTGCTATACACTCACATGCACTCTTGGCCCCAAGCCCCTGCCCCGAATCCCAAACTCAGCCCCTCCCCCTCCAGCGCGGGATGTCGGCGGGCTACGAGCTTCGTAGATATGAGCGCAACAGCGGCTCTTCGCCGCCGCTACCTGCGACGCTGGAGGTGCCTGAAGCCGCCTTCCGAAAGCTCCAAGCCCTGCCAACATCTCAGTAATCAGTATAATATAGGGACTAAATAGTTACCAATACTGTTTTGGAGGTTCCTTCTTTTAAGTATAGTATAACAGAACCCAAAACCCTGTTCTAATTAGCAAGGCCCCTACATTATGCATGCCTCTGTCCCTGATTACGTGCGCAAGCCCTAAACCCTTTGACTGGTCCAGCATTAGGATCCCGAGTCCTGCCACCCGATCTTTCAAAGGGAACGGCCTGCACCTCCGAAATCATGAAAGTACTCTCTTTAGGCTGAACCTGTGGATGTAGTATGGTAGTACAGTATATACTGGTAGTGGCAGCAATTTCTTGCCAAGGCCTTTAAACTTTAAACCTTCCAAGGGCACGTGCTTCTCAAACTCTGCAAATGAAGACGCATCCCCGCCTTGCAAACAGTGCACTCTTTTCCACGCGACCAGAACTTCCTGGCAAAGCCAGTGATCCAAGAAGTGGCGAATTGTTGGCGGCACGAACTAAGGGGCACCTCAGTTCAGTCTATAGCCTGGGGTTTAGGATTGAGGGTTTAGGGTTTTGGATTTAGGATTTAGGGTTTAGGATTTAGGATTTAGGGTTTAGGGTTTAGTGTTCAGGGTTTAGGTTGAGGGTTTGTAGGATTTAGGGTTTAGGGTTCTGGGCGCAGATCGGGGAGCCCAGTAGGTACGAAGACTGAAAGCTGCGTGAAGGGGATTCTGACTGTGACACCGAAATGACTTACTACTACCAGAAAACTCACGTAGAACCGTATATATACATATATATATATATATATCCATATATATATATATATATATCCAGTAGGATCCAGCATTCTGTGCTGGCCGCATGAGAGGAGCCGCTACTGCTTCTCTTGGAGCTTTTTGGATTCTCGGCCAGGGGATTTTTTTGGGGGTCATCTATGTTGTTCAAGATGCGCGGTTTCCACAAGCCGCTGTCCTCTCATATGAAGTATAGAGCAAAGGATGGCATCAATCAAAGTTCAGAGTCTACACTGAAATTCCAGAGCTGCACCTGGCCATCTTCAGTCCAATCCCTGATGTAACTCTCCCAAAACCTCAAGCCTGGAGTCACAAACCCTGTCTTGCCCGATACCCTGAAGCCAAAATGCCCCTGACATCCTAAGCACAATGCAGTGGTTAATTACCCATACCCGCAAACCCTAAACCCTAAACCCTAAACCCCTAAACCCTAAACCCTAAACCCTAAACCCTAAACCCTCAACCCTGAAGCGTAAGTTACCCAGATCTCTCTGAGGACCCGACTTCCCAAACTACTTTGGCCCAGCGATGCGCAAAGTTCTCTTCTCCGAGCGAGCTGCGGAGGATCCTTTCAGCGATTGCACAGTGCCGAGCCCCAACAAAGCGGTTTTGGCTGTTCAGCTTATCGAACACTGATCCCGCCATAGCTCTAAAACCTAGAAGCCCCCAAACCTAAATCAGATGAGATTGCAATTATATATCCTTGGACTCGTTGCAGATGCAGCCAGAGACCCATACCTTAGATCACATCGGCTCTACTGCACTAGCCTAAACCAAACCGTTGGTCAATGGTAGGAGATATAATCCCACAACGCACGGCTTCCCAAAACAGCTCAACCTTCTACTCCCCGATGCCTATATAAATCCTACACCCTGTGTCGTCTTGAGTTCATGAACCGCCATAGGCTCCGCACTCAGGCCTTCGGCACCACTGGAGTCCTAGAAACCCTGAGCCGATGTGACTCTTTGAGTTCATGAACCCTACCATCACCCCCAAGCTCCTGGGGTTTAGGGTTCACGGCTTATAGGGTTTAGGGTTCAGGATTTCAGGGTTTAGGGTTTCGGGGTTTAGGGTTTAGGGTTCAGATTTCAGGGTTTAGGGTTTGGGGTAAACTCCCCTTGTTTGATCCTAGGTATCATTTATTAGGGGACCATAAAGCCTCCATCGAAGGGTACCAGGGGGGCGCTGGTAAGCCCTAAACCCCAAGCCCTAAGCCCTATAGTGCAGGTAAGTCCTAAACCCTTAGCCCTAAACCCCAAACCCTGTATATACATAGTTTATATATACATATATCTATATCTATATCTATATATATATATATATGCCTTATCCCCTACACCCTAAACGCCTAAACTTTAAACTCTAACTCAGGTCTTCGGCAGCTACGCCGTTCCCACTTCAGACGCGCAGCCCGGTTTCGCAGCGCACTGCAACGTCTGGATCAATGTGAAATCCAAGGCCCGGATATGCCAAAAGAGTATAGTCAAGTATGGTGTGGTATAGTATGTAGTACATTTGAGCGTAGTATATTAGTATAGTATATAGTATAGTAAAGTATAGTTTAGTTTAGTATCGTACAGTGTAGTATAGCATAGCTTAGCATAGTACAGCAGAATACTTGCAATCTTGGCATTTGGTTCTTCTTTGGTGGGTAGTGCGCACCCTCAAGCCCCAACTCCTGAAACCTCAAACCTCTCGCTACACCCCGAACCCACAAAATCAACATATCTCCCAACCCAAACCTCACACCAGAAGAACCCTTATCAGCATTTACAGGGGGGGCCTTCGAGCCTCGCTCTATGCTCAAAGTCTACTGCTGAGACGCCCCGTGCCAGGTAGGCCTCTTTGGTTTCGTGATCACCCATCCGGACCCGGTGCTGGGCCAATAGGGGTTCTTTTACCCTTGGGGGCGTAGGGTTGCTTGGTTTAGGGATTCGGGGCTTCCGCGTTTCAGCATTTTTACAGGAAGCCTTGGGCGAACCGTACCTTACACAACGTCAGTACTTGATGTTTGGGGCGGAGAATACTGCGGGGCACCACTTCTACTTTGTCGGAGCCAATATGGCCAGGGTTTTAAGCAGGCTTCTCCTGGCGATCGAGTTTGCGCACTTGTTAGAGCCCGGATCCGGGCCATGAGCCCAGATAAGCCAAAAGTCGCGACTTAGGAAGGGGCCGTTCTCGCAAGCAGGAAGTTCGACGGCCTGTGCTTGCCTTCATCGAAGCTAACAGACACTGCTCAAAGCCCCTTCAAAGCCGTCTCAATCCTCAACAAACCGACGCCGCACCCTCCACTGTTGAAAACCCTGCTTACCAAGCCTAAGTTCTGAACCCGATAAATCGCTATATTCGCCTTAGTATGCGGCAATGAAGGACCATCGGGGCAAAGGCCTTGCCCGGAAAGCCGCTCGGATGTACTTCGAGCATGCTCATTCGTAAACTGCAGAATTTCTGCGCAGGTGGTTTAGAGTTTAGGAATCAGCCAGGCCATTACCAACAACAACTGGAAAATCACGTAAGCCTAAACCCGTAAGCCTCAAACCCCAACCTTCCAACGGCGAAACTCTAAGCCCCTGAAGCCTCAGCCCTAAATCCCTCCCTGAAGCCCTAGACCCTAAACCCTAAACCAAACTCCTAGAGAGATATTGCAGAATCAGGTCTGTGAAGACGTGATGCAACAGCAGGATGCCAAGTTCCCTCAGCATCTGGGCTCCAAAAGTCATTGTGCCCTTTGGGTTTAGGGTTTAGGATTTAGGGTTTTAGGGTTTAGGGTTCCAAAAGTGCTTGTGCACTGTCTTCTGGGTCAGTTGTGGGGTTGTTTGGGGATTTCGGGTTTAGGGGGGGCAGTGCTTGAGTTTCCGTCTTTTGGGCTACAAGGACAGCGTCCATAGATCCATTCCTGGCTGCAAGTTGGAAATTGTCGAAGGCGTTGTGAAACACATTGTAAAATTGCAAAGGTTCAGGACGAGTGGAGGAGCAGATTTTAACATTTCAGGATCGATGTACCTGGAAGCTTCAGGGATGATGCTGGTACTGCTGGCGGCAAGTTGCTTCTGAAAGAAATGGTTGGTTTAGGGTTTAGGGTTTAGGGTTTGTTTGGCAGCTTCGTAGCAGAGAGGCCAACATTTGCCCACAGTATCAACCAACAAGGGCTTTGGCGGCTCACAGCCTTAATATGCAGGGGTGTGACGACGTTTAATTGCAAGAGCATCATCTAAGGTCTTTGCTGCTTCTCGGCACGGGCAGTGCTGCTGCCGCGAAGCTGGGCTGGAACGCAGTTTGTTTGTTTTAATTCCGCGATGTTGCGCCTCTTGCAACATACCACTAGAACCACAGTGCTTCAAGGCTGTGACCACTACGGCCTACGGCCATGTAAAGTAATATATTGGTAGTCTTTACCATTGTAGTCCCAACTTCTACTTTACCAGGCTGACCCGGGATCTTTTTGTTCTCATTCTTATAATGACTAAACCCTAAACCCTAAACCCTAAACCCTAAACATACTCTTATAGGGGTCACGGATGTTCAGGTCGGCGGGAGAATCAGAAGGGGCCTCTGGACCCAGACTTGCCCGCCTTTACCCAAACATCCCGCCAAGAACAGCAAAGTTCCTAAAGCCCAAAGCTTTCTACCCTAAACCCCTGTGGCCTGAATACTCTTCACCTTTCAACCCGAAGCCCCAAAAGAAAACAAAAACCCTTGAACCCCAGATACCCTTCAGCCCTAAACCTAAACAATCAATTTAAAGATCCGCCAGATTCCATAAAATGGAAGATGCCTAAACCTACACATACCCCAGCAAACATAGCCAATGTCCAAGGAAGATCTACCAGAGCCTCGGTTTCGCACACCTCTGCGGCGGCTTCGACAACGGCCTGACGCTTGGAGTTTGGGGCTCTCCGAGGTTTCCGGTCAATTTGGCTGCTGACTATTATAGTCCCTAAACCCTAAACCCTAAACCCCATACCCTAACCCTACCCTATAGGGTAGGTTTAGGATTTAGAGGTTTAGGTTTAGGGTTTAGGGACTATAATACCCTAACCCCCCAGGTACCTACTGTATAGGGCCCTATAGGGGCTCTAGTACCCGTTATAGTAGGTATCTGGGGGTTAGGGTATTATAGTCCCTAAACCCTAAACCCGAAACCTACCCTGTAACAGGATAGGTTCAGGATTTAGAGATTCAGGGTTTCTGGGCGCCTCAGTCGGGTTCCCTTATATTGAAACTGAGTACTAGGAAACACGACACTCTTCCTATAAGGGGACGCTGGGGAACCGAGGGTTGGGAGGGTTTAGGGCTTTGGGGTTTAGAGTTTAGGGATTTGGGTTTTGGGTTGTGGTGTCTTGGCTACCGGAAGTCTCCGTTGTAATTCTTTTTTTTGAGTTTGCCGTATATTAAATAGGAACCGGAAAAGGAACTTGAAGGAACTGCAATGGAGACTCTGCTCGTAGGTAGTGTTTAGGTTTTAAGGTGCAGGTGTTGAAACTCTATGTTTTGTTTCTCGGATTTGGGGTTTAGGGATGTCAAGGGCGTAGTTGAGAACTTTTGAGGCCGGGGTGGCTGCAGGGTTGTATTGTCCAAGCTCTGCAGATGTAGTGGTTCCTGTGCGCCCTACACGAATCCCAAAATTCCTTCGTCAGAAGCCCCAGCTCTCTCATGCGCGCCCTAAACCCTAAAACCCTAAACCCTAAACCCTGAACCCGGGAACCCTAAACCCCACGACCTCAACCCTAAAAAACCCTAAACCCCAAACCCCAAAGGAAGGGCTACAACCCCAATGACCTGGGTGAGTGGATCCTGGCACGCCGCCGCGACCTTCCCGATCCGCCCGGTGGCGAGACTGCTGCGGAGTGCTTCCGCTGGGCGCCTCGGACGTAGTACAGAAGCCTGAATCGTATAGCAATCCCTAACCCCCCAGGTACCTACGATATGGGGCCTAAAGGGGCTCTAGTACCCTATATAGTAGGTACCTGGGGGGTTAGGGAATGTCGTTCCTGTTACAGGTGCTTATCTCATAGGTTCAATAATTGTAGTATGCCCCAAAACTATATTCTAAGAATGCCCCGGTATGTTAGAAGAGTAGGGCTGGAGGGGCAAGGGCTTTGGGCATTTCGGTGTACAAGGCTCGGATACAGAAGCTCCCGACGAGTCAGAGGATACAGTTTATAGACATTTAAGGGTTTAGGGATTTTAGGGTGTAGAGGATGTTACTCATGATGGCTCCCCTTGTCAAGGTCCGGCTTTTTTCTTTCAGGGTTTTGGTCTATCCGGTGTTCTGGCAGGAGAAGTTTACCTATGCGCACTGGCCTGACTGCTGCTACCTCCTCACCGCGGACGGCGACGCCACGGCGGATCGGAAGCTCAAAGCTTGTGGTCCGCTGACGCCCCTTGCCCACCAATCCCTAACCCCCCACATACCTACTATATAGAGCCCTAGGGGCTCTAGCACCCTACTGTATATAGTAGAAACCCGAGGCTTCATTAGGAAGCACCAAACCCTCAACCCCAGAGAAGGGCAAGCCGCTCTACACCCGAAACCGAATCCCGAAATAGCCAAACCCTAACATGTGGGTGGTTGTCAAAATCAGGGTCCCTTCTTGGGGTCGTTATTATAATACGGCACCTATTATCTAGGGTACCCCAAAAGGGACCATAATTTTGACAACCACCCATGCAAGAAGCTCTCACGGCTGGTCCGAGCGTTCCCATGTGTTAGAACCGAAACACCCGACCCCATGAACCTCCAAGCAACAGACCCGAAAACCCCCAAACCCTACACCCCAAGGCGCTGCTGAAGTCTAAAGTCAGAACTTGTACCTAGGCCATAGACCTCCTAAGCCCTAAACCCTAAGCCCTAAACCCTAAACCCTAAACCCTAAACCGAAAACCCCTTAAAAGCAGCTTTAGACCTTCCCCCCAAGGTCAGAGGAGGGCTTCCTCCAACATGCGGAGTCCACCATGGTCCTGGTTCACGCATCCACACAGCGAGTGGTGGGTGTGAGGGAATCTTGGCGATGCAAGTCTATAGCCTTCAATGCTGATGTTGGGGCCGGTTTGGCCTTTGAGGCAAGTTTAGTGTAAGTTCTACCACACAATCCAACCCAGTTTGATTATTGCTTTCTCAGACAGATGTACTCTCTAAAGACTCTGCACGGAGTTTATTTCGGAGGCTTCAATCCAGCATTGGGTGAAACTTAAAGCCAACTCGAAACCCCTCAACCCTGAATGTTGCCTGGATGTCAGGTTGGAAACGGGGATGACTGCTATTTGTGGCAGTCCGTCATTGGAAGCCAAGAGCTTTGCGAGCAGCTACGAGGTCAAGAAGCTTCAACAAGCTGCTTGTTACTGTAGCCCACCTCGTTCCACTCGACGGCTTCAATATTCCGGTAGCTGCCGATGGAAGTTTCTAAACCAACGAGAACAGCACTTTCGCCAGTGGCTGCAGCCTGCCGGGCTGAGACGAGCAATGTCGTTTAGCTGATGGTCCAAAGTATTTGGCTGCGACATGGTTCATTCCTAGTTCGTGCATTGGAGCGCGAAAAGACTCGCATGTTCCGGGTGCTGGGTTTGTGGCTGCCTCTTTGCTGGCAGTAATCTTGACATGGTTCATTCTCGCAAGCAGTGTTTCTGGGCACAGGCCACGCTGCGCCCAACACGCAAAAGTCCTATACCCAACAGGCAAAGCATACGGAACAGCGGCACATCATGGAGTCCAAGAGCCCCCTCCAGTGCCGGTTTTTGGGTTTCGGGTTTAGGGTGTAGGGTTTAGGCTTTAGGGTTTAGGGTTTAGGGTTTAGGGTTTAGGGGTTTAGAGTTTATAAGGGTTTAGGGCCAAGACTGGCTTCCGGTTTCAACAGTCGGAGTCCCATGCTTATAGGAGCAATCGAAAATGGATCCAGCTGTTGAAAAGCTCACACTCTGTACTTGATTCCGTTGGTTCTCAGGGATGCAGAGTCCAAGTAAGCAGTTACTTGCGGGGATTAAACGAGTACCAGCACTGTTTTGGGGGCTCCTTATGAAAACTATAAATGTATCCCAAAACCCCATTCTACTTGTTAAGACCCCTGCCTTATACCAGTTGGCAGGCTTGAGGCAGAGTCTGTGTAAGAAACGTCAGGTCGAAGGCTGTGCACTCGGCATGTCCAGTTCAGAAAGAGCAATATGCATGTGGACAGGCACAGAAAGACCTCGAAGCCCTTGAGCAGGAATTCACGCAAGACATTATCTACCCTAACCTCTATACAGCCTAGAACAGCAGAACCAGAAAGGCCTAAGCATGTAGCCACTGAGTCATAAATCCTGAATCAGAAACATAATATCCTGAAGCCAAAAACCCTCAGCACTTGCAAAGCCCCTAACAAACCTCAGTCCACGCAGCCCTAAACCCTAGCCTAAGCCTTCAAACCCCTATAAACCCTAACCCCAAAACTCAAACCTAAGCCCTATAAACCCTAAGCCTTCAAATCCCTATAAACCATAACCCTAAACCCTAAACTCTAAACCCTATAAGCCCTGAACAGCCCTAGAAGCCCCCCCAAGCAAACAGTCGTCCCGACCGAGGCCCCAACAGCTCCGGTCCCATAATGTAGGGGCCTTCATAATTAGGATAGAGTTTAGGGTTTAGGGTTTAGGGTTTAGGATAGTATAGGTAATTGTTAAGGCCCCTATATTCGATGTCTCCGCAGCGGATTCCGACGGCTCGGGATCCAAAGACTCGCCCGCAGCCTCGAAGTCCAAAAGCCCGAGCCCTCAGGCCAAAGACCCTAAGAGCCCCAACCTCTCTCAATCCTCACAGTTGGTAGGCGGATAGATAGATAGATACATCGATAGATAGACAGACAGATAGACAGACAAGTATTATACCCTGCGTTCATGCTTGTTGATCAATGTTTGTCAACACGGATCCCGAGTCTGCGGACGCTTCTCGATGCTGTGAGGGTGGAAGCTCTGGTTTTCGGAGTAGAACGGCGTTATATAGGGGCCTAAATAGTTACCTANNTCCTTATTATAGTATAATGGGCCCCAAAACCCTATTCTAATTATTAAGGCACCTATATTAGGGCTGAGAGGCTTCTATAGCTTTGGTTCCACGGGGTTTAAATTTGGGATCAATATAGGACATTAGGATTTGCGCGTGACTCAGGACATGGGTTCCTGTTCGGTATATCTCAATGCAATTCACTGCTAACTCACCCTAGACTTGTGGGGCCACGCCCATCCCCATAGCGCAAACCCCAAGCCCCAAGCCCCATAGACCCTAAGCCGTGAGCTTCCGCTCCTCGCACCGTCATGTCCATAGCAGGGATCCAAAGGATCTTGCCAACTGCCTCTTGCCGAAAGACGCAAGACGCCAGCCGCTTCACAAAACGGCAGAAAACGGCGCAGCGGGTCTGCCACATACGGTATGCTTGTGTGTAACAAAACAAGAAGGAATGATACCGAACGCATAAATTGAATAAATGTATGTATGTGTGCATAATATATATATATATATATATATATTTAGATTTATTTATTTGTTTATTAATCTATGATTAATATGTACGCATGCCTATGTGAGCTGTCTGCCCGTGAGCCTTCTGGGCTGTCCATGAGCTCAAGAAGAATTGTTGTGTGTGCCTAAACCCTAAACCCTAAACCCTAAACCCTAAACCGTGTATTGGAGATTTGTCGGGAGCTCCAGGTCTTCCTTTCACATCCTCTTTCAGGGTCATCTGTGGAGTTTAGGGTTTAGGGGTTCGGATTTGGGCTTCAGGGTTTAGGGTTCGTTGATCTAGCCTATAAACCTAAACCTCTGAAAACCAGAAGGCCATAAACCCCTAAACCCTAAACCCTAAACCCTAAACCCAAGCTCGTAAACCTATAGTGTGCTCTTTGCGAAGCGGCTGTGAGTGCACGGGAAACCAGCTCCTGAGGCCTCACTCCCACGAAGATTTGGCGAGGGTTTAGGGTCTAGGGGTTCGTTGCCACTGTGTTTCTAGGTGGGTAGTTGTCAAAATGATGGTCCCTTTTGGGGTACCCTAAATCATTGGTGCCGTATTATAATAAGGACCCCGCAAAATCCCTAATTTAGAGAACTACCCAGGTAGCTCTTGGGTGGTGCCTTTCCAGGAGCAGTTTCCTCTCAGCAGACAGAAAGAGTCTGCACAGTGCCGAGACATCAAAGACAAGTCTGCCCGGTTCAGCCCTAAACCCTAAACCCTAAACCCGAAACTGCTGAAGAATACTCCCTAACCCCCCAGGTACCTGCTATATGGGGCTCTAGGGGCTAGTAAGTACCCTTTATAGTAGGTATCTGGGGGGTAAGGGACTACTCAACACTCTTATCCACACTAATGTAGGCGCCTTAATAATTAGAATAGGGTTTGGGGGGTATAGTATACTCTAATTATACAAAGGTACCCCAAAGACCATATTCTAATTATTAAGGCCCCTACATTAAACAGCGCAGCCGGCCTGCGTTTAACCCCCACGAATCCGCCGGAAGACGGCTCTTGAACGCAAGCATATGGGTAGTTTTCGAAAATACGGTCCCTTTGGGGGTCCTGTTTATAAGGGTGCCGTACTATATTGGGTACCCAAAAAGGGACCCTAATTTAGAGAACTACCTCTCTAGACCAAACGCACCAAAGCCCTAAACCCCAAACCCTAAACCCCAAAAAGGGACCCTAATTTAGAGAACTACCCTTTTCTAGATCTAGACCAAACGCACCAACGCCCTAAACCCTACAGAAGCCTCCAGCTCGGCATCCTATACACCCTGTTATAACCCTAACCCGCCAGGTGCCTACTCTAAAGGGTACTCGAGCCCCCGTCTAGGGCCCTGTATAGTAGGTGCCTGGGGTTAGGATAAGCCAAAAAAAACGAAATCCTACACCCTAAACCCTCAACCCTAAACCCTAAATAAGAAAAGCGAAATCCTACACTTCCCGGAAAGCCCCACTTGACCTGGCCCCTTGGACGCTCTTTCTCTATCTATGCGATGTAGGGGCCTGAATAGCTACCTGTACTATTTTGGGGGTTCATTATTATAAGTATAGTATCTTGGGCCCCAAAACCCTATTCTAATTTTTAAGGCCCCTATAATTATGCATGCACCAGAAGTTCAGTCCAGAATATCTTCACCTACCAGATGGGTTTGTAGCCTCGTATAGAATCTGTGGGACACCTGCAAACCATAGGTTCTGCTTTGAGTTCAGGTAGACCGTCCACGTAAACTCGAACTGAAACATCAATATCCTTCTTGGTCATCCGAAAATCTGGTCATGAGCTACAGAGACGCCAGCACACTAAAAGACTTGATTCTGTGCACGAACAATCCTGATGCGAGCTTGTGGCTCATGGTTCACATCCGACATTGACTTTGTCAGATTTCCCTATTGTCCGTCTATATTTATAGAGCTGCCAATGCCTTCTTCTGCTTCCCATACCTGTTGCAAGTCAGCGGTTCCTGACTCCTGAAGTCTTGCAAACCCTCCTCTCCTCGCGCAGACTTGCCAACAAAAGCCTCGAATAAAAGTGGTGCAGTAAGTAGGGCAGTAGCATCCTATAGTCCTCTCGTAGTATATGCCAAGCGTTATACTGACAGTCAATTTATGCTTCACTGCTAATTACACATCTTGCAAAACTTCGCTCCACAGCCGTTTCGGCATCAAGCGACACAGGCCGCAGCATGTCTGACATCCTCAGCCCCCTGATCGGGCAATCATGCGTAAGGTCTCCACCTAAGGTGAATCCGAAACTAGGATAGGCTGATCTTGTCTGGGGGCTTGACGGTGCTTCCCAAAAATTCTGTCTCGTCTCTTTGCCCGTGTCTTGAAGGATCAAGTCAGTACCGGTGCGACTCGAAGATGAACCGGGGTCGTCCTCCAACCCAAAACCCTAAGCCCTAAACTGGACCATCACCGGAAAGAGAAACCGTGAATCTCGAATCCGGGCACCTACGCCTCGCCTGCATGGCCAGCCACAGTCAGCTACCACGGGCACAGGGGGCCTCCACGGTCGCG
Organism: Symbiodinium sp. CCMP2456; assembly: GCA_905221635.1. Taxonomy (NCBI): domain Eukaryota; class Dinophyceae; order Suessiales; family Symbiodiniaceae; genus Symbiodinium; species Symbiodinium sp. CCMP2456. The sequence goes on along the minus strand of CAJNDV010004780.1, from coordinate 94,989 downwards.
CCACGCCATACCCCAACCCAAGGCAAGACAAGGACCTCCCCCCTAAACCCGAAACCCTAAACCCTAAACCGTTTCGGCCCGAAACCCTAAACCCTAACCCGGACCAAAACAGCCCCCGTTCTGTACTACATGGCAGCTGGGCCTACGCCGGAGACACTCAGCCTGAAGCAGGCGCCCCTCAGGGCAAGGACTTTTGGAAGGAAATGTGGGGGCCTCTCAATAATTACCTAACCCGCCAGGTACCTACTATAAGGGTACGAGAGCCCCTAGGGCCCTATATAGCAGGTACCTGTGGGGTTAGAGATTACCAATGCTATTTTGGGGGTTCCTTTTTAGAAGTGTAGTATAATGGGCCCCAAAACCCTATTCTAATTATTAAGGCCCCTATATTACAAAGATGCTGTGCAGCCATGCTTGGCTGGAATGCATCTCATTTTGCGTCTCCGTGCTTTTGTGTTCTGCTAATTTGTTGTGTGCGTTTCTGTGCATGTGCACGTGTTTGCGTCGGGGGGGAGGGGTGTTGCTGCAGCCAGTATGATGTCTAAGCATTTACCCTCAACCCCCAGGTACCTGCTATATAGGGCCCTAGGGGCTCTAGTACCCTTTATAGTAGGTACCTGGGGGGTTAGGGTTTAGGTTTCAGCAAGCTCAGCCCTATACCCATAGGCTCCATGGTAGCTCCGTTTGGAGATTACCTAATAGGCCCCATAGTAGTTCCTTTTTGGGATTACCCAAATAGGATCCTAAATATAAGCCAAAAAAAAAGAACTACTATGGGGCCTATGGGTAAGGCCTAAGTCTCAACCCTCTAAGTCAGGACAGCGGCTCGTGGTCTGCCCATCAGAAGCCCTGCAGCCGACGCATTGCACGGGGATGAGTCGTAGCTATAGTCTCCATTGTAGGTCCTTTTTTGGGGATACCTTATAAAATCCTTTTATATATATATATATACATATATATATATATATCTTATATATATATATATATACATACATATATATATATATATATATGGTTAAACCAAAAAAGGAACTACAATGGAGACTATAGGTAGCTGTAGGGTGCAGGGTTGTTTACGGTGAAGGGTTTATAGGGCCGTTTAGGGTTTAGGTAGAGGTCGCCTAGAATGCCTGAATAGCGGGTACAGAGTAAGGGTTTACATTCACGCAGCTAGCCTCGTCGTTTAGTGTTTTGGGGCCGCTCTTAGACCCTGACAGCTCTGGCAGTTGGAAATCCTGGCATGGTTCGCCCGTCTGCGGTACCTCAACCAGGCCTTCACGGTGGCTGCTTACATTTAGGGAGGGGGCTGCTGCCGTGGCGTGTGAACACAAGCATGATTGTAAATGTGTCGACAGTCCTTGCTTTTAATTGTTGCCATTAGAGAAGTCTGGTAGTAGTTGGAGCAACAGCAGCTGCAGCAGCTGGTGCTAATAGTACTACTACTGACTGTGACAAACTGGTTCTGGGTTCAGCATGTGGGGCAGGTAATACCTGAAAAGTATCGCGCCTCATATGATCTACAATGTAAAACTTGTTTGTCATCCTACATATTATCCACCTGTCGAAGCATGACCAGTGGGCCTTGGACGCTTTCGCGCAACCAGGCAATACAGCTGCCCGAAGTCCTATATACCAACCCGAGAAGCCCTAATTATGCAAGCTGAAAACCGTTTCTGAGTCTCAAAAGCCTGGCGATCGTGACTTGAGCCCCTTTAAAACCTGTCGCAGAGGGCCCAACGAATACTCACAGGGAATCCAGAGAAGAGCCCTTTCAGTGACTGTGCCAGATTCGAAGCACTGACTTTGTCATTTTGGACTATACGAATACTGTACTATTCAGTGAAAGCATGAGTAAGTGGTCAAAATGTATTTGTTCGTGTGTGTGCATAGTTATAGTAGTATTCCCACATACATAATGAACCAGAAGCATAGTACAACACACGGAAGGCAACACCATTGGCACTTCCACCCCGAAGCCCGACATCCCCCAGCTCCCTTCTCGCTTTCAGATCGGTCAGATGCTAGTGAGAAGATGATCACAGTCCTTTGGCTTTCCCAAACGCACGGATTGATTCCCGACAAAACATCTTGAACCTAAAGATCTTGCCATTTGTGTTTACGTTACATAAGCCAAGGACCCCCCACTAGACATTCCTAAATGCCAGAGCCATATAACCCTAAACCCTAAACTCACAAACCCCTAAACCCTAAAGCCCTAAAGCCCCAAACCCTAAACTCACAAACCTTAAACCCTAAACCCGAAACCCGAAACCCTGAAATCCTAAACCCTAAACTCACCAACCCTTACACCCTCTTTCTCCGAGTCGGTGCTGTAGTTCCCCGGCAGTCCCGGAGCCCTTTAAAAGCACCGAAACCTCCACTTGAGGGATTCGCACCCGGAAACCCTAAACCCAAAGCCAAAAAGCCCCGAAGCATCGTAGGACCTTGAACCCCACAACACCGAAGCTGAAAATTGGAATGCAAAGGTTTGCAGCCATCCCCTGCTGAAGGCTACTGCGTCCGGACGCCCAGGAAATCTTGCACTGCTCAGGCTTGAGGTGCCCTGTATTTCAACATCAGTGTTCTTTACGTTGTTTCCTATAGACCTGTAGATTAGGTTATAGCTGTTGTGGCTTCGAGTACTAGTATCTTCTGAGGGTTTTCCGGGATTGGTTATAACATCAATTCGGCTCTGCCGCCTCGAGCTGTTCAGCACCTCTTGCAGTTCCGAGTATACAAAAAGGGTTTGGGGATCTGGGTTCAGGGTTTAGGGTTTACCTATAGTCTCCATTGTAGTTCCTTTTGGGGGATACCTTATAAAATCCTTAATATATAATTGGTTAAACCGAAAAAAGGAACTACAATGGAGACTATAGGTAGGGTTTAGGATTTGGGATAACTCTTCGGTTCAGTCTTTGGCAAGCATCTGTTGGAGGTTGCGGCCCTCAGCGCTAAGCGACTGTAGACTCTCAGCCCGAAGCTCTCAGCCCAAAAAACCCGTGCCTTCTGGCTCTCTTAAAAGGGATATTATTGAGAGGGTCTATATCCTCAGGGGTCCCCCAAGCTTATGTGTAGTGCGGTTTGGGGTTCATTGGGTTCCTGAAATCGTCTCGAGGCTGTCGAACGCACGACTCGCTCCAGCGCCGGGGGCATACTGTCCAGCCTATGTTCAGCTGCGATCTCCGAAATGCTTTTTTGAGGGGCTCCCGAAAGTAAGTGCATAGTAGAATAGAATAGAATAGAATAGAATAGAATAGAATAGAATAGAGTAGAGTAGAGTACTCAGTAGGGTAGAATACGGCATAGAACCCTGAAAGTTTTACGGGATGTCATAATCAGTGTAGTCTCTGGTATTATCGAGCCTTTTGTCTCCTGCTGCGCACAGTCCTCAAAGCAGTGCAAGCCAAGAGATTATGGTAAGCTCCATAAAGCTGGAACCGGATGAAGGACAATTAGAGCTGGGATTCCCTGTATACATTACTCTTCAGGATTGAGGCTATTGGGTTTGGGTTCTACTGTACGTGTTTTTGTTCATCACGGACCTGGGATTTGAAGTTCGGGGCTTGGGATTAGGCTCCGGATTTAGGTAGGGAAGGCTTGGGCTTAGTGTTCAGGGTTTAGGGGTCGGGGCTTTGGGGCTTTGGGCTTAGAGTCTTGGGCTTAAGGGAAGCCCAATCTTCCGATGGAGGGGTTTAGGGTTTATGGTATAGGGTTTAGGGTTTAGGGGAAGGCGGCGGAACATGGTGAGGCGCTGCCCCAAACCTCAAGCTCTTGAAAATTTGAGGGGGACGCTGGAGCCTTAAAACTTTGCAGCCTCGGGAAGACTCCTAATAAATATTGGAGCCTAAATCATTACCAATCTTATTCTGAGGGTTCCTTCATATAAATATAGTATACTGGGCCCCAAAACCCTATTCTAATTATTAAGGCCCTTATACTAGGTTGCCACAAAGGCTCAGCTTAGTACTTAGTCGCACTGGAAAGCTCTTGGCCTTGCAAGAAGATGACCCCTAAAGCCTAAACCTTGTTCCTTCCCAACCAGAAATGGCGCTGATTCAGAGGCCCTGAACCGCAAAACCCAACACAAAGAACACAAGCCCTGAACCGGAAACCCCACGTCTGTTCTCAGGGACGTGCTGTCCCTGTCTGGCACCGCCTTGGTGAAGAGCCTGAAGCTTTCTGCACTGGCCTCAGCCTTTTTATGCTTGTAATAGGTTTAGCGTTTCTGTTCAATACTATTGTCTAATCAGTGACAGTATTCGTTCTCTGGATACCTCATGGGCAAAGGAATAAACAGTTTCACGCATGTCGCATACGCTTGTGCATATCTGTGCACAGATGGTGTAGATATACATGTTTTGGTACGTACTAACAACCAAATGGCCAACATAATTCACGTCTCTTTCGTTCGACAGCTATGGTCCTGTATGTCTGTACTTCGTTCGGCAGTTGTGGTATGCCGCTTCAGGGTACAAGGACTCGGAAAGCAGGGGCTGTAAAGTAGAGGTTGGGTAGGCATGGTTAATTCCTTCATTCCCAACCAACCAACGGTAAGTCATTACTGAACCAACTCATGACATGTTTGCTTCTAGCTCTACATATCGTATCCAGGGACCGGTGGAAATCAAAGGAGTTCTCCAGGGACTTAGCCCCTCCACGAGCCTAAGCATCGTAAGGTTCTGTAGGATATGGATACATAGCACATGCGGAGTCTGAAGGCAGTCATTTGCGGGGAACTCGATGCAGCTTTTAGAGCCAGCACAAGACTGAGCAAACTAAAGCGACCTCACCCGACCTTGCCTTACATAGTGTTATACATAGTGAGTAGGACCAACATGGCCTGATTTTGGCGATTGGATTCATTATTGTTTGGCCAGACTGCAAAGCCTTAGAACAACGAACCCGAATGGAACAGCATGAAGCACCACGTGCTTGACGAGTTTAAGTGAACTTGGACAGGGTAGCCTGCTCCTTGCGCCATGCCTGTGTGGTTGATACTCGTCCTGGCGGGGCTAGGGACTGCCGTGGGCATGCACACCTGCACGACAATCAAGAAAGCCGTCGTGGACACCAGTACAGCTATCACTACAGCCGTCGAAACCCTTGTCGATGCCATGCGCAACCCCGTGAAGCAGATATGCCTTGGCGTGTTGGGTCTGGTCCTTTGGTACATCATGAGTAGCCTCATCGACTAGTGCACTCTGGTCTTGGACTCTTTATGGCCGTGCCAGGTGTCTATGTTTCTAGTCCTTTGTGCTGGCACCGGTCTCTTCATCCTTTGGACCTACAGCTGTGGCTGGTCCATGTGCCACTATGCCACCGACCAAGCGCCGCCGGTCCAAGCCACCGACCAAGCGCCGCCGGTCGAAGGGCAGCCGGTCAAGAAACAGCCGGTCCAAGAGGAGCCGCCTAGGCCGATGAAGGATCTTGTCGTGTTGACAAACTTTGGACGCCCGATAATGCCCAAGAACAGGTGACAAAAAACAGAAAAGTTTGGGATCGCTTGTGCAGCCGGACTCAGAACGCGGGGTGGTTGGTGTTGAGACTCATACTATGCTAGCTACACATGAAAACTGCCTGCCCAGATTGCCAACGTGGATGGGTTCGTTTTGTAATGCCCTGCCTGAGAGGTTCGCGGTATGCAGACATGAAATGCTAATGCATGCAGATTCTGGTGGGTGCAAGGGTTGGGAATTTGCCGCAAAAAGCCTTTCCGTTTGTCAGGAAGCCTGTTCCGCTGTTTTCGTCAAACCACACAACACATCTGAAGGTTCAGTGCATCATAGAATCGAAACTGTGGCCATATAGCCTTGGCAGCAGCACCGCCTTCTTTCGCTGCGACCCAGGTCGTGCCTTCGAGCAATACCAAGGAGGGGTACCGGATGTGACTTCAGGTTATAAATCCTAGACCGCAGCCGAGTATTCAGTGTCTCGACTCCGACATCGCCTTAACCAGCTGGGGCCTGCGCTGAGCGTTGACGACTTTGTATCGTGGGTACTTTAGGATTTAGACAGAGGTGTTTAGGGTGCATCTGGAGTAGACAAGTTCTCAATAGTCCGCAAGAGCCTTGCTTCTGCCAATTTCGGGCCCTGCTGTGTTGGTCGATCATGAAGGTGAGGAGTGAAGTCTAGAGGATGATGACTGGCTCGTTCGATAGGTGGACAGATCGGTAGATAGATAGGTAGATAGATAGAGAAAGAGATAGTAGATAGAAACGAATGCGCATACACCTACACATACGCACATACACGCAAACATGTGTGTAGACGCATGCGTAGGTGTACCTGTATACATAAATATGTGTTTAGATATACAGATATGTATATATGCAGTTCTAGCTTTACATCTTCATTCTACACGTATGACCTTCATATATATATATATATACATATATATATATATATATATAATATAGTTATGCAAGGACAGATCGACGCACCTAATTACGCCGAAACAAACGCCACACACACACACACACACACATATATATATATCTACACACACAGAAACACACAGACTCTCCCTCTCTCTCTCTCTCGCTCGCTCGCTCGCTCGCTCGCTCATACACACACACACATGCGCGTCAACAGGATCAGCAATTTGCAAAGCGCCGTGGTCAAGCAAGCCTGCCTGCATGTAACTATGCATGTATGCATGCATTGAAGTGTACATTCATATGACAGACTCTCAGGCATACATTCAGAATGACGGGGGTATCCGTGTATGTTCATAGCCATACCTTTGACACGTTGCATGGTTTTGTTCGGTCAGATTTGCACGCTTTTGACAAGCACGGCAGGAGCATCCTCTTCTAGCCGCCTGCCGAGCAGCACAGTATTGGGAGGCGGGCATCGGCAGACATAGGGTGTGCGAATGGGGACCACATGACCCTTATAAGTAATGGGCCCTATACCCCTATACTATGAATCCCTATATTTTATATGAACCTGAAACCCTTTTAAGGATCATTTCGTCCTTAAGGTTAGGATGGCAACTTGGTACCAGCACGTTTGGTTGCGATTCAGGCTCCACTGTTTTGCACCGTGTTTCTGCCGCTTCACGCACCGTCCTCGCTGCCATCATGTCGCGAGCACCGCGTTCGTCCTTATTCACGATCTGAAATTTGCAGATTCGTGATCAATCAAGATTCGTCCTCGCTCTCATGCTCAACAGAGCCCGGAACCCTCTGCCCCAGAGAAAGACTTCACCCTAACATGCAAGCTTCAGACGTAAGACCCAACCCAAAGCCTTAAGCCGCAAGTCATCCTGAGCACGAAACCCGCAACCCAAGTGACAAAGCCCCAAACCCGAAGACTTCATTGCTAAACGCCCTAAACCCTCCGGAAGCCCAAACTCTGTAGAAACTTATAAAAGCTTATATAACCCTAACCCCTAAACCCCGAAGCCCCTAAACCTCTAAACCCCTAAACCTCTAAACCCCGAAGCCCCTAAACCTCTAAACCCCTAAACCCAAAGCCCCTAAACCCCTAAACCCCTAAACCCCTAAACCCCTCCTTACCCCTAACCCCTAAACCCTAAATCCCTAAACCCCTAAACCCTATAACCCCTAAACCCTCGCGACCCTAAACCCCTAAAGCGTAAATCCCTAAACCCTATAACCCCTAAACCCTAAACCCCTAAAGACCCTAAACCCGCCCAGGGCTCCCATCTGGCCACTGCCCTCGCCTTCACCGGCCTCTGCCGCGCGGCGGGGCGTCGTGTGCGACTCGTGGTGTGCTTCGACTTGCACACGACACCTGGCGGCAGCAGTTCAGGGTTCAGGGTTTAGGGTTTAGGGTTTAGGGCTAGGGTTTAGGGTTCAGGGCTTAGGGTTCAGGGTTCAGGGTTTAGGGTTTAGTGTTGGGTTTAGTTTGTGCTCTGGTCTGGTTTTGGGTGTAGGGTTTTGTGTTTTTGGCTTCTGCTTTGGGTCAGAGGGCTGGCTGAGGGAGATCAGAGTCGATTTGCTTGTGGGCGGGGCCTTTGCATTTCTGGCTGTGCTTAGGGGTTTAGGGCTTTAGGGTTTGCGGTTTAAGGTTTAGGGGTTTAGGGTTTAGGGCTTTAGGGTTTTGGATTTAGGAGTCTTATTTCGTTGGGTATGTCATGAACTTCGAGGTTACAAGTACGCTCGCGGAGGGGTATCCTATTTGCGACCCGAAACATGCCCTGACAACCATGGGTACAGTTGTCTCTTGGTAGTTCAGGGTTTTGACCCCAATCCGTGGTTTCCTGTCGTCAAACTGCCGCTGTTTGGACAAGTGAGGTGGGAGGGTTGTAGCACTGTAGCGTTAGTCTATACAGCCTAAACACCCCAAACCGCACATGTCCTACTGTAAGCCTACCTGTAGTCTCCATTGTAGTTCCTTTTTGGGGATACCTTATAAAAGCCTTAATATATAATTGGTTAAACCAAAAAAAGGAACTACAATGGAGACTATAGGTAGCCCCTGAACGCCATCTTGAGGCCTTTGCCGGAGCACTTGACGGGGCAGATGCGGCAGTTGGCAGAGCGACTACGCAGCGGTGCCCTGATCAGTGATCTAGAATTCGGGTTTAGGGCTTGTGTTTAGTGTTTAGGGTTTAGGGTTTAGGTTGTAGTTCAGACCCCCGCAGGGTAAAGCTGCAATTCCACACCATCTTTTAAAGAAGAACCCTATACATCCCTGGTCTCAGCCTTCAAAGCCCACAGCCCCCAAACCCTAGGGCAAATAAATCCGTAACCCCCGGCCGCTTCAAACCCGCAAAGTACAGAATGTGTCAACCCCAAAGCCCAGGGAAAAAAAAAAAAAAACACTTTATGAGCCAAGCCCACCAATGTCAATGACCTTAAGTAGCAGATCCTATCAAAAAGAAAGGAAAGTTCTCCTAACCTTAAGCAATCTCGAGCAGACCCATAACTACATCTCTACAAAGCCCATGCACTCTCGAAGCCTTACAGCACCCCTAAACCCTAAGGCCTTTAAAGCTTTGTCGGGCCCGACAAGCTGTCGGGAAGAAGGAAAGAAGCCCCCGAAAGTCGCGAGGGGGACTCGGCGTCGAATCCGCCGTAGCATTGGCGCTGGAGATGGAAGCAAAGGCTCCAGGGGAGAAAATTTCTCATGGACGGTCGTGTTAGCAGCTTGTGGGTTCTATGTAGCCTGCGCTGCTGGAGCACTCTACTTTTCGTAAGCAGAAGTTTGACCCTAAACCCTTAACCTTAAACCTACTCCACTACAGGTCGCTTGGCTTCTTGTGAGTCTCGGCATGCTGCTCCCCGGTGCATGACGGGCTAAGGTTTCAGAGCTCCAGAAGTCCATTAGCATACTGAAGGGCCTTAATAACTGGAATAGGGTTTTGGGGTATATTAGACTACAGTTATAATAAGGAACCCCCAAAACGCTATTCCAATTATTGAGGCCCCTACATTCCATGTCGAAAGCTCATACCTCTCTCTCTCTCTCTCTCTCTATATATATATATATAAATACACACACACACGAACGCTTCAGGTCCACAGAGTATTTTTTGTTGAATATTCCAGTTGTCGTTCTTCACTTGCCTTAACCCACCGCAAACCGTAAGCCCTAACCTTCGTAAGTCTTGTTTTGCGCTCCTTGGGGCTGCTTAACAGTCGGGACCCCTGCGATTTAGGGTTTAGGGTTTAGGGGCAGGGACCCCTGTGATGTACTCCTTTCTAGTGCTCTCGGAGCCCAACCCCACTCGATTGAAAAGTACTACTATCATTAGAGTAACAGTCTTAGGACTATAAGTATTACTGTGGTATTTGTATGATGATCATTACTGCTGTTTGTTGCCAATATTACGATAAACCCTAAGCCCTAACTCTTAAACCCTTTAATCCGTGTTAGAATCCCAAAGGGCCCAAAGTCCCTGTATATATGAATGTATGGTTTATGGGTTTAGGGTTTAGGGTTTAGGGTTTAGGGTTTATATATTAGGAATTGTTACCATGATTTGGGAAAGTATCCCCCATAACAGTACCTAGGACCCTTTGGGAATGTTCTTCCTTTTTGCCAGGGCTTGCCGCCCACGTGGCAGGAAGCAGTGGATATGGCAGGCAGGGTATGAGGGTGTTTAGGGTTTAGGGTCTTTAGGGTCCTTAGGGTCTTTAGGGTATAGGGTTCAGGGTCTTTAGGGTTTAGATATCGAAGGGTTGTTAGGTTGTATAGGGTTCAGGATTCCGCTTGGGTGTTTAGGGTTTTAGCGTTTAGGCAGAGCGCAGAGTTGGGTGTAGGGCTTTTCTGGTAATCTTTGATAATGGCTCTTCGGGGTTTGCAGTGCTGTATGGGTCTATGCGGTTCTACACGGAATTACATTGCTTGTTCGATCTTATCATTTGGGCTCCACGGGTTTTGTCAGGGTTTTGAAGGTTTTCATCAGGGTCGGTTGTGGAATGGCAGAAGGCGGTGAATTCCTGCACTTCGGCTGATGTTTCTTGCTCAAGAACATGTAGCATCGCCTCGTGCACAACTCTGTCGCAGAGTCTGTCGGTGGCCATGACTCATGGCCGAGATCAACATGGCAGTGACGGATATCAACAAGCGCCGAAAGCAACAAGGCGAGAGGAGGAATCAACGAAACAAGGAAGATGCCAAGGCAGCGAAAGCAAGCCCACCGTTCCCAGAAAGTTGACCCTCTCAAGCACCCCTAACCCTAAGGGTCCATGTGCCCAAATAGTATGTACTTTGCCCTTAAAGTAGTCCCTATCTGGCTACTTTGGGCCCCAAGTATATACGATTTGGGCACATGGA
>CAJNDV010004780.1:62097-72359 GCA_905221635.1 Symbiodinium sp. CCMP2456 | reverse complement strand
TTTAGGGTTTAGGGCCCAGGATTTAGCGTTTAGGGTTTGAGGAAGTCGAGAGGTCGGCTCCTCCAACTTTCAGTGATTCTTTCTCTTCTCGGCAGGGTGGCACGGTGTTGTTGCAGTTGCACTGGTATAGCCTTTGAAACCAAATATAATGAAGTTGGTGAATAGTTTCTGTTATAACTGCCCCCTTGGGTTCCCGTATTTCTGGTATACACAATCCTTTACCATTTTTTGACGCGAAAGCCCTACAGAAGAAGCATTTTGAGAGCGTCACGTGCCTTAAGGCTCTTAGTTTCCATCTCTCATCCGACTAATAAGTCTTTCATGCCGCTACCTCGCCTTCAATCACCTCGAGCTCCCGCCAGGTTCCGAAAATAAGCACGGCAGCACCCAAAGGCCAATTCAACCACCCCGCAAGAAGAACATCACCTGGAAAGGTAGCAATCTTAAGGCTGTCATCTTCTAGGCAGCATGAAATTCCGGCTGAGGCTCAGGTTCTTATAGAGTGGGCTTTCGTACAAGACTCTCGAGAGTACGCCAACTTCCGCAAACCCCTAAACCCTTCCTTCGTGCCAGACCGTCCCGGGGCCACGTAAGAGAATCTTGGTGAGCAGCGGGAGGGTTGAGGAGCTGACGCTTAGGGTTTAGGGTTTAGGGTTTGGTTTAGGGGGTTGCTTCAAAGGCGTAGGGTCTAAAGATCAGGGGGTAGGAATTCGGGTTGTATGGGGGGCTGTGGGTTTGGATGTAGGTCAGGATCGAGGTGGATCGTGGTTGCACCTGTCAAGCAACAGTTCCATCGTCCGACCCTGTAAGCCTACTCCGACTCTTATCGTGTTGCTGTCACTACTAAGTTACAAAGCTTATAAGCAAAACGTCTAAAGCCCTACAATGTCAACCCTGACCCAAATCCAAAAGCCCCAAGTGGGACAAGGCACTGCATGCCATCTTGAGGTACGGTATGGATTTCGTATTTCGTCAGTTTTGTTGTCATTATGGTTATAGGGACTACAGGATATGATGACTAATCCTTCACACGCCTCTGCCCAAATCCTAAACCCATTAAGCCCCTTACGCCCTAAACCCGGTAAGGAGAGCTGGTGAAAGAATCCACTCCGGCACCCAAAGCTTGGAGGAGGCTGGGTTCTCTGTGTCTGTATCTACTTGGGATCTAGGGTTCAGGGTTTCGGGTTTAAGGGTTGAAGGCTAATCATAAGCTAGCAGGCGTTTCGCTTGTTTACACGACTACAAAATAGAGGCATAGGAGTGCCTGTGCAAATGTTGATAAGCACATATACACTGTCACACATATATACATGTCTACCTGCCTACCACCCACCCATCCACCCACCTGCCTGCCTGCCTGCCTGCCTGCCTGCCTGCCCACATTAATACATACACACACTACACGTATGCCAAAGTACGCGCGTCGATATATGCATACTGCCGCGCATGAAAGAAAGATAACTACAAACATATGTGCACTGATTTACGTCTAGTATGTCCGGCAGCACGCCATCCGAACAGGAAGAACTACACCCTAAACCCTTAAGCCTAAACCCTCTATGCTGAAACCCAAACCCTAAACCGTAAATCCAAATCCCTCAACCCCTAAACCCTTAAACCCTAAACCCTAAACCCTAAACTCTAAACCCAAACCCTAATACTAAATCCAAATCCCTTCAACCCTACCTGTAGTCTCCATTGTAGTTCCTTTTGGGGATACCTTATAAGATCCTTAATATATATCTGGCTAAACCCAAAAAAGGAACTGCAATGGAGACTATAGGTACCTGCAAAGGACGAACACCGGCTTTCCCTCGGTGGAGCCTTTCGAGAGCTGTGCCCCTCGAGCTTACCTCGCGATGTGAGGGGCTGCGTGTTCTTATCCTTAGGGTTTTGGGTTTTGGGTTTTGGGTTTTGGGTTTAGGGTTTAGGGTTTAGGGTTCCTAAATCCGAAACCCTATAGAGGTTTTATCGGGCCTAAAGGGCTTTCAAGGTCTTGGGGGTTCAGGGCTGAGGGCTTGAGAGTTGAAGTTGCTTATGATGACTTGACCATTACCGTGCCGATTGCTTTGGTGCCATGCTATGTTGCCCTAACCCCCCAGGTACCTGCTATATAGGGCCCTAGGGGCTCTAGTACCCTTTATAGTAGGTACCTGGGGGTTAGGGTTGTTTTGCCATCGTCATTCTGCCTGCATCCTTCGCCTCTATGGCTCGCACTGCTACCGCCACCACCGCATGGTCATCATCATAACTGTCCCTAACCCCCCAGGTACCTACCAAACAGGGCCCTATATAGTGGGTACCTGGGGGTGTTAGGGTGTGGTGTGGAGGAAGTTGCCAGGGTTAGTGAGAGTGCACAAGCTGAATCTTCCAAGTCGAAGGCCAAGCACTTACTCCACGCAAAGTAGGGTTTAGGGTTGCGGGTTTAGGGTTTAGGGATCTTCACTTTCCCTCTACTCTTTCATATGAAGGAGGTACCATGGAAGGGGTTGCGCATCCATGGGAGTTGTCATTGTCGTGTGGCATTTCTGCGACAGCTTCAGACAAGCAAGATATCATAAACCGTACATCGTATGATCTACAGTGTGGAGATTATCCCGCGAACACAAAGGCACAACCCTGAACCTGCAACTCTTTGCGGAATCTTTGAGCGTCGTCAAGCCAAGGCGCAATATTTGCAGCAATTCCTCGAAAGGACCGGGATCCAAAGCGATGTGCAGTCGCCATCCACACTTAGACGTCTGAATCTGCAAGGGATGAACGAGATTTGCAGTCAGCCAAGTTGCTACTGCGCAATTAGATCCAAAGGTAATGTAGAAGCCTGAATAATAAGTAAAGGACAAACTAATTTTGTTAAGGCCCTGCATCTATCTATCTACATACATATCTTGAACACATACACATATAAAATCAGTGTATGTATACATAAATAAATAAATAAATAAATAAATAAATATAAATATATATATATATATATATGTGTACTCATGTGCATAATTGTTGCCTTGCCCCGACACGGCATTCAAAGTATACCGCAGCCAGCAGGTGGGCATTTAGGTATTGGGCTGCGAAGGCTGTCGTCTTCACGACCAATCACAAGTAATCGTTGTTTTTGTCCCTGTGTTGTTAGTGCTTGTTGCTGCCAAGTTGCAGTTGTTACTTTTACAGTTAGGGTCTATTGTGTAGCGCAGTGCTCTTCACCGCTATGGCGACTGTCAGAATCAACAACTGCAGCATCGCCTCTGTCCATACCAGCTGAGTTTTTTCCGACGATCACAGTCACAGCTCAGAGTATTCTCTCATTTATTGTTCCCTCCTGCCTGACTGCCAGAAACGAACGAGAGCCCTGGGGACACAGCAGCGACGAGGAGGATGTTCAGGGTTTAGGGTTCAACTCTCAGGGGAGTTGGGGCATGTGTGTCGAAGCTTCCGATCTGTTGTTCAATTTTGCTGTTTTCCTACATTTCCTTGCTCTCTCCGTGGCTTTCGCACTTTGCTTTGCTTGCACTCTGCATCTGTCTCTACCTCTCTCGCTCTCGCCACTCTTTCTCTCTCTCTCTCTCTCTTTCTCGCTCTCTCTCTCTCTCTCTCTCTTTCTCGCTCGTTCTCTGTCACTGTCACACCCTATACTAGTCCCACTAATCTCCGAACCCTATTCCGTCAAGTGGGCCGCGCTTCGCATGGGACGTTACTTCTACGAGCTGTGTACCAGAGCAGGTGTGGTACTTTTGCAATGCAAACTTCGTAGAATGGTCAGGACTAAGTACCGCGGGAAGATAGCATCGTACCAACATAGCCATGGTGGTCGTGTGTTTGCAGTGATCTCCGATGCTTTCCAAAGCCATCTTGATGCTTTGCCAGGAGAGGAAGCTTGCAAGGTGGCTTGCCAGCGTGCGAGTGCTGCTGCAGAAAGGCAAGCCGGTATGCATTGTGGTTTCTCCCCGCGGTGCTATTCAGGTGCAACAATCTTTACGTGTAGCCATTTTTCTTTGGATGAATGTCTTGCCAGGGCCGCCAGGATTGGCTGCATGTAGAGGCAAACCCGCTTCAAATCTGGTAGGTTGTTCCGCCTGCATATCCTGCGTCGTCATTGTTCCGGGTAGAGTCCGGGTAGAGAATGGCAAGTCCATTCAGATTCAGCAATTAGCCGCGCAAAATCACGTCCCTGGACTCAAGTTCATGACCCTGATAGACTTCAATGTGAACCTACGGTCCCTGCTGAAAAGGCCGCACTGAGTAGCAGTCAAGACGATGCACTGAGTAGGAGGTCATTGATACCTGCCGCAGGTGAACTAGAAAGCCATCGAGAGGCACCCCGGGAGGGATGTGTGGCTTCTGCCCCCAAGAAGTCCGTAGTCTTCTCTACCCATAGGCCCTAAAGTAGTTCCGTTTGGGGGTTCATATTTAGAATCCTATAAGGTAATCCCCAAAAGGAACTACTATGGGGCCGATGGGTAGTTCTACTTAGGTTTTCATGGCATGGGTATTTGGACTTACGAACGGGGATTGTGGATAACAGGTACTGGCATAGTTTGGGGTTAGTGTGTGTCGGATCTACACCAATAAAGGGCCTTAATAATTAGAATAGGGTCTTGGGGTATAGTATACTGTAGTTGTACTAAGGAGCCCCAGACTGGTATAGGTATTTATTGAGGCCCCTACATTACTCTAGACTCCAGGCTTCAAGCCTCCTATGATGCCAAGAAGCTCCCCAGCCCCAGACCATCTGTGCTTGGGTTCACTAGGGTTTAGGGTTTAGGGGAACTGTGCATCTTGAAGCTAAAGCTTACCGCAGCCCTGAAGGAAGCCGTAAATCAACAGCGACCCTTATTGTACCACCCTTTAATTAAAGGACCCTTGCAGGATCCCTCGTCTCATGACCACGGCCCCCAAGCTGGGAAGCCTAAACCGTAGGCAGTATACCATACCCCGAAACCTTATCTAAGGCCGTATACTATTACCACCCAAACCATGTTGAAATGACTAAGGCCCTTGTATAAGCACAACTTGCTCTACCTGCACGGTTTAGGGTCCCTCTACCCTACACTAGAGCAAACCCTTAATCCCCAGACCCGGATTACCGACCCTAAACCCTAAACCCTAAACCCTAAACCCTACACTAGAGCAAACCCTTAAACCCTACACCGTAAACCGTCAACCCTACACTAGAGCAATCCCTTAAACCCTAAACCCGGCTGGCTTAAACCCTAAACCCGGGTTCCCGACCCTCAACCCTAAACACCCTAAACCCTAAACCCTACAATAGAGCAAACCCTTGAACCCTAAACCCGGCTTACTGTTTCAGGTGCTCAAGCGTCTCTGCCCCTCCTGGCCCAATCGGGAGACGAAGAAGGCCGATATTGCGGAAAAGGTTAGCTTGTTCAGACTGCATTTAGAGTCAAGTGTAAGCGTTCAGGTTCCGGGTTTAGGGTGTTGTAGGGTGTGTAGGGTTTTTTGGGTTAATTAGTTTGTTGTTTTTAATGTGCACGGTTGAGGGGTTAGGGCTTTTTCGAGTGTAGGGTTCAGAGTCCCGCGCTTAGGGTAAAGGGTTTGGGTTTGTTTAGGATGCACGGTTTCAGGGCTTTAAGTTTCTTAGGGTGCATGGTTGGAGGTTAGGGTGTGTTTAGGCAGTATGGTTTGGGGTTTGCGTTCCAGGGTTTAGGCCAGTCGCTAGTGTGATCTATCGTGCTGCGATGAGTAGGTATCAAAAAGTTACTGCAATTTGTCCTGGGCTTGGTAGGCCCGTCCTTCTTCCCACAAGTAGCCAACCCGAAGCCCCCACAGCCGGAACCTGAGCTTCAGAGCCCTAAACCCTAAACCCTAAACATCCGATAGACCCCAGCCCCTCAAAGCCCTTCCTTGTCAGCGGCACCTGAAGCCACGATCCCTAAACCCAAAATCCGAACCCCCTGATGCCCCGAAGCCCTAAACTCCCTAAACCTTAGACCCTACACCCAAACCCTAAACCCAAAAAAAAATCCTACACCCTAAATCCTAAAATCCTAACCCTTAAACCCTGTAAACCCTAAACCCCAAACTCCTCGAGTCCCATTCGAAACCCCTTGCAAAAGATTTGTGAAGATGTGCTAAACCGTTAAACCCCCCAGCCCTAGAGAGTGAACACAAGGACCCCGAGTCGCAAACGCCTTAATAATTAGAATAGGGTTGTGTGGTATCTTCTAGTTACAGTATCATTATAATCAAACCTAAACCCGTATAAGGAATACTATGGGTGAATGTTCCGTCTTCTCTATAGCAAAGGCCCTAAACCCTAAACCGTATACGGAATCCTATCGGTAATTATTCAGTCTTCTCTATCAAAAGCCCTAAACCCCCAAAACCCTGTAAGGAGTACTATGGCTAATTATTCAGGCTTCTCTATCAAAAGCCCTAAACCCTAAACCCCTAAACCCTAAACCCTATACACCCTATAAAGCCTAAACCCTAAACCCTAGACCCTAAACCCCTTACTGGGCAGAGGTTTCAGCGCCTGCAACTTCACAACTGAGCTCCTCCGAGGGACCGCGACCTGACATTGGCGGTTCAGGCTATGTTTGTTTTTTTTCGATACATACACATATATACATATGTGTGTGTATGTATGTATGTATATGTGTGTGAGCGCTTGTGTTTGTATATATATATATATGGGGTACATAGTTAGTACAGACTTTAAATGATGAAGAAAATATATCCTTTCGTCGACAGCAGGCAAGATGCACCGTCCGACGCTAAGCTGAGGCAACCGAAGACCCTGCAGCAGCACACGCAGATGTCCTTGGTGAAAGCAAGCTTAGCCAGGAACTTAGAAGCTTGTGCATTGGCATGCCTGCGCCTCCATCCCCTGCTTTTGTTCTTTTGCTGCTCCCTTTGCTCTAGTGTGCGATGTCGACAACCCCAAACCCTACATTACATCATGTGCTTGTTCTCTGCCTGATTGGGTGCCCGAGGCTTTGTCAAAGTGCCGGAGCCTAGCCGAGCGCCGGGCCATGTTGCGACAGCCCCTTGTTTCAGGGCGCCGGGTTGACGGCTTTGGCAGATGTCAGGGCGTTGGGTTTAGGATTTAGGGTTTCGGGTTTAGGGTTTTTAGGATCCCCGGGTTGAGCCTTTAGGCATCAATGGCTTAGGGTTTTTTAGAGTCTTCGGAGGTTGGGTTCTTGTCGCTGATGAGTTTTCACACTGGTTCTGCTACCGCTTTGCGCCCTTACACCCCTCCAAGTTCTCGCATCGCGGTGAAGCAGCGCCCTAAACCCTACAAGCCCTATTATTGGGTATACTTTTTACCGCCGGTTCCCTTGCGACAGAAAGCAAAGAAACATACCCTGACCCCCAGGTACCTACTATCAGGGCCCTAGGTGCTCTAGTACCCTATATAGTACGTACCTGAGGGGTTAGGGCTATATACCCACCATCTCTTCATGGAGAGCTAGACAGACGAAGAGCCCTTGACCATACCTCAGCCTTCATCTCCATTTTCTCGGAGGAGATCCGGGGATGGCTTGGAATGCGTAGTGGTGCCAAGATTTACCTTAAGAACCCATAACCTACTTTTTTGTAGGGTCCCTATAAATCCCATATTAGGGTTTATACTAAGAACCCACAAAAAAGAGTGGGTTTGGGGTTCTTAAGGTATAGCATGCCTGCTACGGCGATGCACCCTAAACCGTCTCACAACCGAGGCTTCAGTTGGACAATCATCCTGACAAGAATCCTGATGCTTCGGCACCTTGGCTGTGCGAACTTTTTGGAAAAGACGTCCTGTTTGTTCTAGGAGTGCGAGGCCCTGGACCGAACATCTCTGCTTTTAGGTGAAAGTGATATGATTTTGTGCTCGGTTCAGTCTGCCAGTAGCAATGTTGATGTCAGGAGAATGCTGTCCCGTTTGATTCGGGAAAGCGAGGAGGGTGATATTGTTATCCATGTATGTGCCCGCGTTGACGAGCTCCACCCGGTAACGTTTCCAACGGTCAAAGCTTTGGACTTGCTTTGTCTTTGGAGCCGAAGGAATGAGGGTCGGAGAGGAGACTGTTGCGTGGTTGGGTATCGGACAGTGGTGCATCCCCATGACCACAAGATTATGTTATCGTTGTTGTTGTGATCGGGTTCTGAAGAAATTTTGGTTTTGTTGCAGTGCCATCAGTACGGCTTAATTTTCGTGTCTGCTCTCCGCACGCAGAAGCAGAGGGCAAGGTTCGATTCACAAATTGCCTGCAATCCTGGGCCTTTGCCGAACAATGCTGTCCCCAAGTCATTTTGCCCCCGAGCTGTCTTCTAGCACACACTCTTGCCCGAAGGCTTCAATTCTTAGACCGGGTAGTGCATACCTTCTTGGGTGTTCCTGGTTATCATTATGATATATACATAATCAATATATAATCCACCGCAAATCTCTTTCCTGATGATTAAGGCCCCTATATCAGTGCCTCCAACAAATCGAGACTACCTTAAACCCTAGACCCTAAACACTAAACCCAAACCCTAAACCCTACACCCTAAGCCCTAAACCGAAGTGAGGCCAGGCCTGTCTTCGAGTACGTGCAGGCGATTTGGGAGACTCGGCTCGGATGTGGCAACTGCTGTCGGGATTTTGTGTTTTGGATTTCGCGTTTAGGGCTTAGAGTTTAGGGTTTAGGGCTTAGGATTAGTAGCTGTACTACAAAAAGCTACTGGTAGACATGCTGGCGATCTTGGTAGAAGTGGTCTAGAGTCTATAGCTAGCACGAACGCCGGCAACGTACAGTTTTCGCGAAGCAGCTTAGCGTGTTGGGAATCTTCGGGGCTGGATCGGAGTAATCACGGTTTAGGGTTTAGGGTTTAGGGTTTTAGGGTTTAGGGTTTAGGGTTTAGGGTTTTAGGGTTTAGGGTTTAGGGTTTAGGGTTTAGGGTTTAGGGTTTTAGGGTTTAGGGCAGCCATAACAAGCCGTGCAATCTGTACCAGATCTACATGCAGGAGATTCTGACCTCTTGGCCCAAGAGACGCTACAGGAAACGGAACTTGCTCTCTAACCGGGCTAAACTTTTCGATCGCAAAGCCCGGATCTTGTCCCTCAAAGCCCAACTACAGTCCAACAGACCTTGGGGGATTTGCTTTTCCCTAAACGCTAAACCCCTCAACCCTAAACCCCTAAACCCCAAGTTTTCCTAGACCAAGGACCTGGATGAAGGAAAGCTCCGACTCTGAAAGCCCCGCCCCACTGCTTGATCCAAAGCTTTGAAACCCCTAACATCTTCGTTTAAAAGAGCTGGTTAAGAGTTCTTAGGTTTAGAGTTCTTTGGTTATGACTTCTAGGGTTTGCGGGCTGTGGGAAGTGGAACCCTGTTCCCAAAGCTGTTCATGCCTTTGATACGCCCAGGAGAAGGAATTCAAGAAGTCGGGCGAGGCACCCCGCTTTGTGCTCGACTGGTCGGCTTTGTTGCGGCGTCGCGTTGTGAAAACGCACCCGACCCCTGACCCCAAAGCACTGAACACCCCGTGAACGCATCGCAAACCGGGACGATTTCCAGCTTATGTTAAAAACCGCCCGGACTCGCAGGAGGCGAATCGCGAGGAGTTTATATGGGGTGTTATAGTTCAGGTTTAGGGTTTGAGGTTTAGGGTTTAATTTAAGTCTAGGGACTGGCCGATTACCGGCAGTGTGGTGTTAGGGCTTGTCGGCTTTACGGGGCTGGTTATAAGCGGGTATAACCCCAGAATCAGAAGCCTTACTGACCTCAACATGCCACACCTGTCCTACATGCGTCAATCCGAAGCATAAGACCCCACAGCCCCAACAAGCTTGAGCCGAAATAACAGCCCCAAAACCTGACCCCTACCCCGCGTCATGAAACACCCCGCAAATGCACAACAGCTCAAAGCGCTTACGTAAGCTTAATCCCTACCAGCCCTACACCATACACGAGCGAATCCTTAACGTGCGCTCCGCGTTCGGCGCAGGCGCAGGACGCCGCTACGGATCCTATTTCCAAGCCAGCTGAGCAGCCCGATGCACCGGAGGGCAGGGAGGAAAAGGACATGTTCCGACCAACCACAACCGACCCACCCACCGACCCACCGACCCACCGACCCACCCGCCCACCCACCAACCAACCACCCAACCTCCCAGCCAACCAACCAACCAACCAACCAGCCAGCCAACCAACCAACCAACCGTCCATCTATCCATCCAGCAAGCAAGCAAGCAAGCAAGCAAGCAAGCAAGCAAGCAAGCAAGCAAGCAAGCAAGCATCCAAGCAAGCATCCAAGCAAGCAAGCAAGCAAGCAA
>CAJNDV010004780.1:39485-52208 GCA_905221635.1 Symbiodinium sp. CCMP2456 | reverse complement strand
TTTAATAATAGTGGGAAGCGATTAAAGGGGTCCCTATATAGGCACTTTAAGGCCTAAGTATGTACTGTATGGGTACATGGAGCCTTGGTGTGTGAACCTTCCACGTTTGAGCACTGGGGCGCAGTTTGGGCATCCGGGGTTTGGGTTGTGGTGTGACCCGAGCCCGTCAAGAAGCTTAAGTACAGCAAGGTAGGGTTTCCGGACATATGGAGGGTTAGGGATGATTATGTTGTTAGAATGTAGGAGTCTAAACAACTACTTATCCTATTTTGGGGGTTCCTTAGTATAACTAGAGTATATATATATATATATACACCCCAAAACCCTATTGAAATTATTAAGGCACCTAGATTACGTTGTGATGGCCCGTGGGATTGTGCGGTGATTTCAACCCTGGTGCATTGCAGTCACGAGTCTGCTTGTTTACAGGTTGTAGGTGTTTATTAATGTAGGGGCCTGAATAATTATCTATACTATTTGTTTTTTTTTGGGGGGGGCTCCTTATTATAAGTATAGTATAATATACCCCAAAGCCCTATTCAATTCTGATTGGTAAGGCAATTACATCACTTCCATCCAGAAACTCGTCAACTTCGTGAACTCTAGTAACTCTAGTGACTCTAGTACTTCTACTCGATTGGAATCTTTCGTGCCGCCACCTGCCGCCGCCTGACATGTGAACCCCTTTTTGCCCCTTGCATTGCAACGGTCTCTATCGTCGAACAGCAACAAAGCAAAATCAGCCCGCATGGCATTCATGTGGTTCAACGTCTTTGAGATTGCATCTTATTCCTATCCATCTGATTCTGCGCAAAGCCCAGGTCCAGAATCCTGAAGTTGCCAACCCCCCAAAACCTTCCCAATGCAACACCCAGCAACCCCTAAACCCTAAACCCTAAACCCAAGTCTTTTTTGCACGCGAGCCCAAAGTAACCGCCGGATCTCTCCGAGGTCTGGGACCAAGTGAGCCAGCCGCCGTCTAGCCAACCAGGCGACCTTGCTAGAAATTTGCTGTAGTAGTGTTAATACAGGGGCCTCAATAATTACCAATCCTATTTTGGGGGTTCCTTATCATAACTATAGTATAATGGGCCCCAAAACCTAATTCTAATTGCTAAGGCCCCTACATTATGGCTTTAGGGTTTTAGGTTTTGGGGCTTTAGGCGTTCAGGGTTGTCGAGGCTGAAGGGTGCGGGGCTTGGGGTTTAGGATTTAGCGTGCAGGGCTTGGGGTTTAGGATGTATTAAGGAGGGGTTCTGCTGCAGGATTGTTGGGTGTTGGGGTGTAGGGTTTGTATAATTATATAGAGAAAAGCCCTATTCAGTTACCCGAACATACCCGACGACACCCTGAAGTCGTGAACCTTAGAGAACGAGCTTTGTATCGAAGTCCCCCAAGAAACTACCATGGACCCTGAAGCCTAAACCCGTAACCCTCAAGCTCAAGAACCCTCCACCCCAGACTTTAGAAGGACTTGTTATAGACGGGCCTGAAACCTGATGCCGCTGAATAGCTTCTAGTGCAGGCTCGCTGCCATCGCATTGGGGTGGTGCTGGGCACCCAGAAAACCGGAAAAGTTTACAGAGCCACAGGCCTAGATCCGCCGATTTGTGCCTCTGGTCTCTTCATCATGTTCCCTCCCCCGGCGAGGCAGCCCATTTTCTTCGAGTCCCCTGCCCAAAAACACCACGATCTCTTGAATCTGTGTGCCTGAAGCGACAGCAAGCTGACTGTACCGGAGCTTCAGCCCCAGAGGCAAGTTTGGTTGGGTGAGACTACGATTACTACGATGACCGTCAATATTACTTGTCTAACTGGTATTGCTCTTCTTGCTCAACACCCGTCTTTATACTATTACTATACCCTAAACCCTAAACCCCTAAACCCCTAAACCCTAAACCCTAAACCCCTACACCCTAAACCCTAAACCTTAGTACTACTATTGAATACGGGGATGTCCAGTCGAGCCTGAGAGCTCCAGAGCTCGCACTTCGATGTTGTCCCCACCACTTAAAAATTAGATATCGAAGAAAGTAGACAGATTCATGTATGCATATGAATATATATATATATATATATGTATAAACATATACATATGTTATTCACGCATACAAACAGACTGTCACCATGTCAATAGTAGCAAGTTTTGATATCACGATCTTCATACTTATACTAGAAGCGGCTTTAGTAAGTAGTCGTCGTCATCATCGTCGTCGTCGGCGTAGTTGCAGTCTTAGCCGCAGCAGCAACAACAACAACAGCAGCCACAAAGACAAGAACCACACCGACCACAGCTCCGTCAACAAGAACAACAATCACTGAGCATCATATGTTGTGTTATGCAAAGGGCTGTGCACACGGATACTGCATACGGTATGTATGTATGGACGGATAGATGGATGGATGAGTGGATGGATAGATGGATGGATGGATGTATGTATGTGTATATCTGTATATACATATGTAGACATTACAAAAAATTGTCTCTGAGGCGCTGGCAGCTGACGCTTTGCGAGCCGAAGTCGCCTCCGGCCCTGCACACGCAGCCGAGGCCAGGGTTGGGGCTTCGAGGCTTTGGGTTTCGAGTTTTGGCGGTTTTAGGTATAGGGTTTAGGGTTTATGGTGTTATGGTTTAGGGTTTGAGGGTTTGGGGGTGCTGAGGTTTCTATGTTTGAGGTTCTGTGTTTGTGGCTTTGGGAGTTTGGCCCAGGCGGGGCTTTTCAACAACTTTGTTGTGCGCTGGACATGATTATGATGCAGGATGTTATAAGCTGTCGGCTCGACCCCCAAACTAAAAAGAGCTCTTATGGTAGCCCATGGTACCCTAAACCCGGAAACTTCAAGGAGTTTCACCACCTAATATCAGACTTTGCCTTTCGCCAGACTCTCTTCTGTGTCCTCTTCCCCTCGGCCTTTCTAAGGTTCTTGTCACGCCAATGCGCGCCATCGTACAGTGTTCTCGTAGCTTGTTTTGTCAAGGCTTACGCCGACCTCAACCGGTTTTGGGCCAGTTATCTGCAGCTACAGACACCTGTTTCGGATGTACCTTAAGAACCCCAAACCCACTTTTTTGTAGGTCCTTATTATAAACCCTAATATGGCATTTATAGGGACCCTACAAAAAAGTAGGTTTTGGGTTCTTAAGGTAGGGTGTTGAGAATTCTTGCGCCGCCATCCCTATCCTTCGGATTAATACACGTGGGAATCGGCTTATAGAAGGCCTTGTCCCAAGTGCGCCGAGGCGCCGCGGAAGTCGCAACACCGGAAGTCGGAAAGGCAAGCGATTAGGGTTTAGGGTTTAGGGTTTAGGGCTTAGGGCTCAGGGTTTAGATGGTGGATTCCGGGTTTAGGGCCAAAAGTGCAGTCCTCCTTCTAGTGGTGTATGTATGCATGCGTGCATGTACCAGAGTATGAATGTGCGTATGTATCTGTGTATGCATGTGGGTGCGAGACATACACACATCTATTTTCCCTGTCTCTCTCTCTCTCTCTCTCTCTCGCTCTCTGTGCATGTATACGTATGCACCTGGATAATAAAAACTACATGTTGTATCTACATACCCCTGATGGGCAGGGGTTGTAGAGTCTATGTGGCACGAATCCGGTAACGCAGCTTTGCCACGTAAGGGCTGAAGCCCAAGTGATCTGAAACGGGTAAGTTGTAGCATGCACGAGGCCGTTCGCTTCTTCCCGGGACTAAAAGACCCCAGGTTCGAATGTTGCAACTGAAGGCCGCTATCCCTTCCGAAAGAACCCCAGCCATCTAACCCTAACCCCCCAGGTACCTGCTATGTAGGGCCCTAGGGGCTCTAGTACCCTTTATAGTAGGTACCTGGGGGGTTAGGGTAAGTCTGGTGACTATAAGTGCTCTGCAGGGTCACCTTCCGGACGCAGGCGCGCTGAGTAATCGGAGCTCTTCAGGAGGTAAGGCGACTGACAGGTTTTCGTGTGTTCGGAGGGTATATAACTTGTGCCCTGAGAACCGCCAAACCGTCAGCAAGGGGAGCTAATAGCATACGAGCGTTTGATTTACAACCTGTCTTCTCTTATCTTGTCTTCTCTTCTTTTCAATCCTCTTCCCGAGCATCGGTATTTCATTCGTGCTTGCTTGCAAGATAAGACATAACTACTGATCCACAGGCATCCGGGGGTTACAGGACTTCTGTGCCTCAGGAAGCAAAGGCCGTTTCATGGAGGCGGTGCTTCAAGAGACCAAGACTACCAAGGCCCATTCCCCAAAGCCTGCTCCCTAGACCCTAAACCCCTAAACCCCTAAACCCTAAACCCCCAAACCCTACACCCTAAGCCCCTAAACCCTAAACCCAAAGCCCTTGAACCTTCAGCATCATGGGAACGAAAGTCAGCCTTTTCTCTACTCAGACCAACGATTGTTTTTAGTAAGGCGTAATTCTGACTGTACGAATACGTGGCCTTGAAAACTACACTTCCTGCTGCAATGGAGACTATACCCTAAACCCCTTAGACCCTAAACCCCTTAACCCTGAACCCCTAAACCCTGAACCCCTAAACCCCTAAACCCTAAACCCTGAACCCCTAAACCCCTAAAGCCTGAACCCTAAACCCCTAAAGCCTGAACCCCAAAACCCCTAAACCCTGAACCCCTAAACCCTAAACCCCTAAACCCTGAACCCCTAAACCCCTTAGACCCCAAACCCGAAACCCCTTCGACCCTCAAGTCTTCAGGCTCCCAACCTAAGCCCTTTAAGAGTTTGGGGTTCAGGCTTTAGGGTTTCGGATTTAGGGGTTTAGGGTTTGGGGTCTAAGGGGTTTAGGTTTTAGGGTTTGGGGTTTAGTTCAGTGTTTTTGAGGATTTGGGTTCCGCCTGGCTTTGGCCAGGACTCGGTCCTTGAGTTTTCCACGGAGGCTGCAAAGCCCCAGCCTTCCAAGGACATGCCTTTTGCTGGTCTAGGGTTAGTAAGTCTTTAGGTTTGCGGTGTAGGTAGGGGTTTAGGGTTTAGGGGTTTGCGGTTTCGGTAGGGGTTTAGGGGTCTTAGGGTTTAGGGTGCTGGGGAATTTTGTTGTGTAAGCATCTATTTGCTTCTTACGGGAGCTCCTTTAGGGCAAACCCTAAACCCTAAACCCTAAACCCTAAACCCTAGTGGGTCCCGATTCCGAAGAGAAGACTATCGGGGCAAGATTTGATTTAGCATTCGGGCCGGGGTTAGGTCAAGGGGCCGTGGGGAGTCCTGAACCGTAAACCCTATGGTTTAGGGTTTAGGGTTTAGGGGTTTACGGTTTAGGGTTTAGGACCCTAAACCCCAGACCTTAAGGTGTAAGAAAAAAACTAAACCAGTGGTGTGCCGAAGCGGGAAGCCCTGCAAAGCAAGTGAAACCAGGCCTTGTCACCCATGACCGTTTAGGGTTTATAGGGTTTAGATGAACTCCAGCATTGCTGGCAACCCTACACCCTAAATGCTAAACCCCCAACCCTAAACCCTAAGCCCCAAGCCCTAAAACCCAAAGCCCTCACCCAGAAGTCCCGGTAGCCCGACGAGCCGCAGATCCGAATCCTCTACACCAAGACAACGCCAAGGCGCCAAGAAACAGACTTGATCCTCCATAAATGTTGCCCTAACCCCCCAGGTACCTGCTATATAGGGCTCTAGGGGCTCTAGTACCCTTTATAATAGGTACCTGGGGGGTTAGGGAATGTTGGATGCTTGGCAGCCTTTTCCTTGATGATCCGTCTCTCCTTGCAGCATCCTAGACCTAGAAGTTCAGAAACCGCCAAAAGCTTTAGTTATCCTACGAAGTTACATGAGCACGACAAACCCTAAACCCTAAACCCTAAACCCTAAAACCCTAAACACGAAGTCCGAAGGATCTCCTGCCGAGAAAGTCGATCATCTCGGAAGAGCCATCAGAGGACTGCGGGTCCCGGGGTTAGGGGCTTCGGGTTTAGGGCTTAGGGTTTAGGGCTTAGGGTTTGGGTTTAGGGTTTAGGGGTTTAGGGTTTAGAGTTCATGGTTTCGGGTTTAGAGTTCTCGTGGTTCATGGTAAAGTTAAAGGGCCGAGAGGGCGTCTGAGTTGCACTTCGCCGTCGGGCGGGTGTGCCTGGAGGCGAGGTGGCACTGTGAGACTTCCCGTGCCTGTCCTGACCCTCGGGTCTTGAATCATGGGAATCCCGGTATCGAAAACCCCTTGGCGCTCACTTCAATTAAGCCCCCGAATCATAAATCCTAAACCCTTCTGATTATGCTCCATAACTCCCAAAAGCCCTAATCCCTATAAACCCTAAACCCCTACTACTTAAGCCCTAGAAACCCTAACCAACCCTGAGCCAAAATCCCTCAACCCCACGCCCGGCATCGCAACAGCCACACTCCGGAGGCGCCCGCGCCTCGCTCCTCCGTGGCATCGACGGCTCCTAGGGAGCTTCCGGCAGACTTTTAGGGCTTAGGGTTTAGGGTTTAGGGTCTCCTAGGGAGCTTCTGGCAGACTTTGTTTGTAGGAGTTGACCATTCACCAGGCTTGTTGAATTTTAGGAGTTGTCAGCTCATTTTTTATTACACCACTCGACTATCACTTCTGCAGCTTAACAGCCGTGGATAACATCAAGCCACTTTTTGGACTCTAGTCAACGCAGCGGCTTGGAACTCCGACTGTCCTTGAGATGTCGGCTTCTCCAGTATATTTATGTGCTTTTAGGCTGTGGGCCAGATGTGGGGTGTGGGATCGAGCATGGCTGCAGGTATTGAGCTTCGGCTTTGAGGTTTATGCTGGGGTTTCTTCGTGATCATCGAAGTTGCAATGGTCCTGCACATGTCGCATAAGAGCGATGATACACACCCCACACCCCAAACCTACACCGTATAGGAAGTATGGAATCCTATGCAAGCCTTACCCTAACCCCCAGGTACCTACTATATGGGGCCCCTGGCTCTAGAACCCTATATAGTAGGTACCTGGGGGGGGGTTAGGGTTATATGGGCCAGAATGGTATTGATGAGTCTGCCGGGAGGAGTCCTCAATGCCGGCGCCCCCACCTGTCTCGACTTCGCAGGAGCCTGTTTGGCACCCTCACCCCTCAACCACGGGCGTTCATGGGACATGGTCAACTTAGAAATTCAAGGGTGCATGTGCACAGATGTCGAGTCTTTGCTTACTAGCATTACTACTGTACTTTATATCGCAATAGCTTTCATTGCGCTTCCGGTTTAGGGTTTAGGGTTTATCCTTGCTACACTATGGTCTTCAGAGCTTGGGCTTTTCAAGTTCCGTGCTATGCTTGGCACTGCCGCCTAGCCACAAAGTCAGAATGAGTTAAGGCCCTAGAATCCTACATCATGCATTACGATACCTTCGCAACGTAAGCACAGTAACCTACTACAGAGGTAGCTGTAGATTTGGGGAAAGCTGTTCACGGTAAAGAAAGGGTCCGGCTTCCTGCCTAGATATTCCGGGTGTTGCTCTGCTTCTCATTGTTCTCACAGTATCACAGCCAGGCAAGTCGCTAGATAGGTAAGTACCCTAGCCCCCCAAGTACCTACTATATAGGGCCCCAGGGGCTCTAGTACCCTATATAGTAATATAGTAGGTATTTGGGGGGTTAGGGGTAGGCAGGCAGGCAGAAGGCAAGATGGTAGGTGGGTAGGCGAGGCCAGGTAGGCAGGTAGGCAAAAAGGTAGGTAGGTCTTCGAAATACTCTACATGTGCAGATGCTATGCTGCATCTCGTTAAACCTTTGTATAATACACAGGTGTCGTTGCAGAAATACTTTGGCGTAAATATGTACATGTAAGTGTATATAATGCATGGTACAGTGCAGTCTGTACAGTTGTATCATACTGTAACGTCTTGTGTCATATTGCATCAGAATATCAGCTATATTATCTCATAAAACTCTCCCATACCCTCTGCAAAATAATCGCTCTTTCGCCAGCGTTTACGTTCCCTAAACCCTAAACCCTCAACCCCTGCAGAACTGTCTGCAAGCTTTCCCTAAGGCTCCATGTACCCATACAGTACATACTTAGGCCAAAGAGTACCTATATAGGGACCCCTTTAAGGCCTAAGTATCTACTATAAAGGTACATGGAGCCTTAGGGCTTTCAAGAGGCTCCCAAGCCAGCGCCGACGCCTCCCAAAGCTGTTCTGGAGCTTTTCCGCAAGGGTTTGGATGAGGGTAGTTCTCTAAATTAGGGTCCCTTTGTAGGTCCCCAATATAGTACGGCACCCTTGTAAAAAGGACCCCAAAAGGGACCCTAATTTAGAAAACTACCCATGAGGTGTTTTGGAGTGTAGGCTTCAGGGATTAAGGTTTTTTTGGGCTGTAGAGTGTAGGCTCCAGGGCTTAACAGGTTTAGAGTTTAGTGGTGTTGGGGTTGAGGGGCTAACGACCGCTTCATGCACCAAGGGTCCGAAACTTGCAGTATTTGGGTCTCGGGGTCATCAACATGCAGAGCTTATCAGTTTTTTCTTGAGGGCTGGCTTGATTTGGGGGTATTCGTCATTTCCCGATGTGCCTTCTGGCTTCATGTAGCACTATGTCTAAACCTCCGTCAAGCAATATGGAATCATTAGGAATGGCCCGGGAATGGCTACAGGCTTCGAGCATGTTTTTTTGTTTGCAAGTTCGGGTTGTTTTCCGAAGAGGTCTTTCGGGGGCTTCAATTGCAGGCTGTCGGGTCTTTGGAAGCAACACTCGACCCTCGACCTTAGTTGAGGTTCAGAGGCCAGGAATTACAGAAGCAGGCTGCGCTCACCATGTCTAGCGGAGTTTAGCTTCCATCCCATGTCTGAGACATCCCAAAGGGTCCAAAGTACCTATATAGCAGAATGTAGGGTTTGTATATTCGGCATTGTTACTATGATTTGGGAAGGGATCCCCCGCATAACAGTACCTAGGACCCTTTGGGAGTATAGTGGCCTTAACAGTACGCACGAGTAGGGCTTCGGGTGTATATTGCATATATGCAGCTCTAGAAGCGCCTTTACAAGGGACTATAAGTGGACCCAGTATCAATAGCTGGTTATAGTTGAAGCCAGAGAGTTGTCCTCGTGCCCTTGAGGTACAGCCTGAGGAAATTCTAGCACCAATCATCCCAGATTCCATGTTCCACCATTCTGATCTTCACTCTCTCTCTCTCTCTCTCGCTCGCTCTCTCTCTCTCTCTCATCTATATCTATATATATATATATGTATTTATATATGTTCACATATGTGTGTGAAACTTTTTTGCGCATATACACATATATAACTCTTTATCACCCAAAGCCGACATCCAGGAGCCGGTTCCGGTGCCGGCTCCTGCAGCCAAGCCTTCACAGGCAACTGGCCATGAAAGGTCTTGGGATGGAATGAGGGCATGTTAGATGTTTAGGGTTTAGGGTTTAGGGTAAAAGGGTGCAAGACAGACAGTGCAGGGTCATGGTAGGCTTTGTTGTCATTGATGGTTCGGGACGCAAGAGATTCTGGTTTAGTTGCAGCTGCAAACAGTCGTTGAGGGTCAGCTTTTGTTTATAACTGCTGTCAGTGTTTCCCAAAGCTGGAGAATAGCAGAGTGTAGTGTTGCGCTGCAAGTCGGTAACCAGAAATGAAACCATACATGAAACCATGGTTTTGGGTGCGAAAGAAAGCAACGCAACATACAAATGGCGAGGAGTAGCTATTGACAAGCTTGAGATCGAGCATAGTGAACATAAGTTTGGTGCCAGGCACCTCCGGCCCAACCCGCTGCAGCCCCCAAGGCCAGCATCGTTATCCTGCCGCTTTCCCGGTATTATCCCGGAACCGCGACTATATTCCGTGTGGGGTGTACAGTATCGCTTGGTGTCAGGATGTGAAAAATCTCGGCTGTAGCCTTTAGGTTCAGTCTAGTGAAGTCTGCATGCATTGAACTCGATCATGACCCTGTACATGTGCAGGTCTAGGTGAGCAGATCAGTTTTACAACTGCCTCCGGTTTGATTGTACAAACACGCAAAAAGCTTTCATGTGTTTCCCTGTGCATTGTCTGGCTGTTTGACTACATAGGCGATGCTGGGTGACAATGACTATGGCACCAACAACAATGCTGACAGCAAGTTTGGTTGGTGCGAGTTTTCTAGTCCTGCCACAAGTATCAATAGCCGCACTAAAAATCATGAGCATCGTGATGTAGTCTTCCTCTAGTGGTAGCAAAACAAGAATATGAGCACAAACACACACACACACACACACCCGCACGCACGCGATGCCAACATCAAGAAAGTAACACAACTACAACGACAATCACACTAGTTGAAGTGCCTGGAGCAAGATGGCCATAACAGTTAAGGCGTGTCATTAACCTTAATTGTCAGGCTTCTACGATCAAAACTGGCTTGCTCGGTATTAACATGATAATGAAGTATTTGTGAAGTACAGTAAGCAGAATAACAACAACCATGGTACGCAAAATGCTGTTGACAGCCGTAATTATCGTGATAGCAAAAACTCTAGGTGCACGCATATCCAATACCTGCAATCTAAGTCCGACTGCTAAGCAGCAGAGGAATTGAGCAGAGCATGGACTGTGCTGGGTAACCGGTATATAAGGCCCTAACCCCCCAAGTACCTACTATATAGGGCCCCAGGGGCTCTAGTACCCTATATAGTAGGTACCTGGGGGGTTAGGGAGGAGCAGGAAAAGCAGAATGTGGATGCCTTATCAACAGCCCCCTTCAGTCCAGACACCACTTCTGTACATCAGCTGGCAGGAGCCACCGGCTCAGCCTGCGGCGGTTCCCAAGGCCGGAATAGAGACAGCTTCCTGGAAGGCTCAGGGAGCATTCTAATAGGGGCTTTCAGTCAGTTTAAAATAGAAGCTTCTTGCGGAGGGTCTTGGGACGATCAGGGGCTGGCCGAGCCGGATGTGTTTTGCGTGAGGGTGGGAGCATGTCCCGGTTTAGGGTTCAGTAATTTTGCTGGACCATGAGTCAGAGTAAGTCGAGTGAATTTGCTCTTACTGTGGAAGTCCTAACCACAGCAGTGCCTATAGAGTTGCTTGGAACCTGGTGGCTAAGTCCAGCTCTACTCGTTTCACCCATGTGTGAGTACTCAGTGGTCGTGCACAGCCAGAGGCCTTGCTTCGTCGTGTTGAGATAGTTTGTGGCCTGAATAAGTGCCAATACTATTCCTGAGGGCTCCTAACCCTAAACCCCTAAACCCTAAACCCTAATTTTGGAATAGCTAGACGGTACACCAACATCCCAGCTCAATTACTAATACCTTTGTGCCGTTTTCGGAGCTCAATTGCTGCCAGGAGTCCCCAGCACCTCCTCCGGTGACAGCTCCGGAGGCACGGACAAATATCGGCCTTTTTCGGATTGAAAACTATTTCCGTGGTGTCCTCAAGCCTAGCTTTAGGGTTTAGGGTTTAGGGCCTAAGGCCTAAAAACCTAAGCCCTAAACCCCAAACCCTAAACCCACGGCGCAACCAAAGCTAAAAGCCCCCAAACAAACTCTGTAAACCCGAACATCTTAATCCGCCGAGCCCCACAAACGCCAAATCCCTTCGGTTCAAAGTTCACGGGATCTGAAAGCTTCAGGACTTGGGCAGCCCGAGCGGTAAGGAGGTAGGAAACCCTAAGCCCCAAAAACTGACAGTCTTAACTAACAGACAACCTGAACCCTGACACTACGACCCTTGAACCCTGCAGCCCTACATCCCAAACCTTAACCCTTGCAGTCCCTAAACCCTAAACCCTAGACTTAAAGTCTTAAACTTAAAGCCCCTAAACCCTGTAAACCCTAAACCCTAAACTTAAAGTCTTAAAACCCCAAACCCAAGACACTAAAACTCAAGCCTCAGAGTCCCAAGCCCGAAACTGAATTAGGGTTTAGGGTTTAGGGTTTAGGGTTTAGGGTTTAGGGTTTAGGGTTTAGGGTTTAGGGTTTAGGGTTTAGGGAAAATAACAGCCCAACACCTACAACAGGGCCATCATTCTACACCCAAACCCTAGAACCCACACCCTAAACCCTGAAACACGAAACTCTAAAACCCACACCCTAAACCCTGAAACACTAAACTCTAAAACCCTAAAACCTTAAAACCCTAAACCCTAAACCCCATAAGGGCCCTTAGGACCTTTGGGGGGTGCACTCCAAGGCTCCGTTTCGGCTTATAGTAAACCCCGAAAAGCTGGAAACCGGATTAGTGTTTAGGGTTTAGGGTTTAGGGTTTAGGGTTGAGGGATTACTGAAACCCTACACCCTAAATGTTCCCCTACTCCTTCATTATAGGACCCTAGGGTTTCGGGCTTAAGGTTTAGACTATAGTAAACCCCGAAAAGTTAAAACCGGATTAATGACAATTAGTACTGGGATTCCCTATACATGTCTCTTCAGGATTGTGGCTATTGGGTTTCCAACTTTTGGGCTTCTACTGTAACGGCTGAAGATGTGCCTGCATTTAAGGTTTAGGGCTTTGGGGTGTAGGGTTTCGGGTTCAGGGCTTAAGAGTCTAGGGCTTCAAGGATTTAGGGTGGTAGGGTTAAGGTCCTAAACCCTAAACCCTAAACCCTAAACCCTAATCCTAAATCCTAAACCCCATAAGCCCTAAACTTAAACCCTAAACCCTAAACCTTAACCCATAACTCCAAACCCTCAGGTCCGATCTCCCGTTAGAAAACCGGTGGAGGGGTCGGGAGTCAGGATTTCGGACTTGGAGCTCGGGGTGGGCTTCGGGGTGGCAAGCTGGAGACGGCCGTGCTTTGTTCAGGGTTTAGGGTTTGGCTTCAG
>CAJNDV010004780.1:27018-38652 GCA_905221635.1 Symbiodinium sp. CCMP2456 | reverse complement strand
AAAAACAAAACTCTCTAGAAACCATGTTGAAAAAGCCTGCATGAAACCCCCTCCTCCCCCCCTCGCTTGAACCCCACGTCTGGCGGGTTAGGGTTTAGGGTTTAGGGTTTAGGGTTTAGGGTTAAGGTTCAGGGTTTAGGGTTTAGGGTTTAGGTTTAGGGTTTAGGGTGGTATTACTAGGGGTGCCCCTTAAAGGGCACCCCTTCTGAACCCTACTTTTAGCTCTCTTAAAAGGGGCCTTATTGAGAGGGTCTACATCCCCAAGGGTCCCCGGTCCCCCCAATCCTAGCTCCCAACCATGGGGGGCCATAGGGCTAGTTACGATTCATAGGGCCGTATGTGGGGTTTCTTATGCTAGGCTGCTAGGACCCAGGATACTTGGGGTTTGGAGGGTTCAAGGCGGATTGTGTGGTAGTAGAATTTTAGGAATGGCTTTGTTTCTCTGAGGGTCTACCTACATGATCCTGAAGGGCTCAAAGCCAGCGGGTGGTGGTCAGGGTTCGGGTGTGCTAGTTTAGGGTACTGTGTACTTCTAGAATTTGGAATTGTCTTGGGCAAATTCTCCAGAGTCGATGAAGTCGAAAACCCTGCGAGTCCGAAATGGTAATGCAGTTCTGTTATAGGAGCCATACTACGCCGTCTCGGATATAGCCATTATAACATTCAGGGAGACCTGTGCAACCTGGTCAAAACTACACGTTACATAAAACGTGCTGAACTTGCATCAAACATAAAAGTGCAAAGCAACTCCTGTAATGAAATCCCTATGCAACCTTTTAGCACCCCAAGAAACTCCCCATCCAAGAAGCTCCCTATATAACCCCCTGTAGAGCTTCTTTGAAGCGAGATGCCCGGGTGTTTTTGCAGGTTGAGGTTTGCAGCCTCAGTGAGCCAGCACAGCTTTGATGCCGATGCCTGACTTAGATCCCCGGGGCACGGTTTAGGGTCTATCTATCAGGGTCTATAAGTAAACAGCTAGGCAGACAAGCAAGTTAAGAAGTATACACAAGCAAACACATGTGTATGTATAACTATATATAGTTATATATATATATATATATATTTATTTATTTATATTTGTATGTAGATATGTAGAGGGGCACGGTGTCCAGGGTTTAGGGTTCAAGAGTTTAGTTTCGTGGTGTCTATGAAAGTTCTCGGTGTGGGTTTGAGCCTGCATTGCATAGTTTCGGAGCAGTTTGTCATTTCACTCCGCTTGAACGATCTCGTTGGTTTGAGATGAAATGACCTCAATCAAGTAATCAAGGCATGATGTAGTGTGCACCATCTAGAAATAGCTCGTTGCGTTGCTGTATGTCAAGCTCCTTCCTTCGCTAAATGTCGGCATTGTTGTTGCTTTGTACTCCAGTCCCTCCTTCATCTCAGCAGTGGCCGGCACTCATAAAATTCTGAGACTCACCCGATACGTCTCAAGCCTCAACGGTTGGAGGCCCGAATTCCCCTAACAGAGGGCACCCACACCCAAAACTGGAATCTTTGCACGTTTGGGCTCCAGGGATGGGTAGCGCGACCTCCCCTGGTGCTGCGAAGCAGCTGCTGCAGGGGAGTCGTAGTGAAGTGTAGAGTCGTGGCCCTGGCTGAGCAAGAGAGTTGCTCGTGTTACAAGATGGAGGACACTGCAGATGATGGGAGCTAGATCGAATTAGGAAATCGTTGTCGTAGGGTTCGGGGACTGAAATGTCACAGACTACCACCATGTTGTTTGCTTCGCTTTGTCTTCAGATTTGGGGAGTTGCGCTCTTCAAGGGGGCCGTTTGTTAAGGCATCCTTATCATAAGGAGCCTACGATTTTAGGCCGATTTTGGGGTGCCCCAAACCCTGAAATGCCCATTTAGACAAATGATCATGCAATACAGCAGTTTGTTTGCATGAGCAGGGGCATGGGCTACATGCATGCGTGCATACATACTTACACATGCAGGTATACAGACTATTTCAGTTTGCTCTGGATGATGAAACTCTTGAGAGTGCGTTCATAGCAGCTGATTATTCCTGGTCCTATATCACATGAAAGATTGCTGATGCCAGGGACCCGACAGACGGAATCTGTGAAGTCAAAGTGCCTCGAGGGCCCAGGGGTTGGTGTCAGCATGGACGTGGGTCCGAGTTACCTCAGGGATAGGGGTTTCTACGGGTTTAGGGGATAAGAAGCCTAACAATTAAACAATTACCAATATTATCCCTTTACGGTTCCTTACCATAATCATAGTGTACGATACCCCCCAAACCCCATTCTAACTGCAAAGGCCCCTAAACTGTAAATCCTAAACCCCAAACCCCAAGTCTAACCACTAAAGCCCCTACAGTAGTCCCTAAACCCTAAACCCTACACCCCAAAACCAAATTCTAATTCCTAACTACTAAGGCCCCTACATTAGTCTTTCTGGTTTGGGTTTCGGGCGTAGGCTTGTCGCTTCTACGTGGTGTGGGATCTTGAAGTTGAGGTAGGGTTTAGGGTTTAGGGTCTCTAAACCCTGGGACCCTAAACCCAAAGCTGTAGAGGTTTAGGGGTTTGGGGGGGTAGGGTTGAGGAGTCTGAAGTGTAAGGGATTTGGGTTTTTTGGGGTTTTAGTGTCGAGGCTACCTATAGTCCCCATTGTAGTTCCTTTTTGAAGGTTGCATCATAGGATCCCAAATATAGAACCGGTTGCACCAAGAAAAAGATCTGCGATGGAGACTACCGGTAGGTCCCTAAACCCTAAACCCTAAACCCTAAACCCTAAACCGGATCTCCAAGGTCAAACTGATCTCAACGGGCTCACGGTTCCAAGTCGCCCTTCTCTCAGCGCTAGAACAAACCCTGCAATTACAGCTAGCGAGAGCCCAAATCTATAAAGCTCCTAAGCTCTAAACCCTAAAACCCTGCAACCCTGAACCCTAAACCCTAAAACCCGGAAACCCTAAAATACCCGGAAACCCTAAACTCCACAACCCTAAATCCAAATCCCGAAAGCTCCTAGAACTTGGCCCCCGGAGCCTCGAGGCAGCCCTTGGCACGGAGCCTGCGCAGTGCTTTGTCGATGTCTCAGGGGCCTGGACTCCGAAATAGCAACATCTTGGTATCTGAACTTTAGTCGTAGTATTAGTGGTGGTAGTACTAGTATATAGTAGTAGTAGTAGTAGTAGTAGTAGTAGTAGTAGTAGTAGTAGGACGACGACGACAACGACGACGATGACTACAGGGCCCCGGTAGTATTCAATGGAAGGTTGCAGTCATAGGTGACGGTAATGGAAGGTACCGTGGCTTTCTGAATTGCCGTCGTCCTCTGTGACTATCATAGGTAGCTTCATGATTAATCGGAAAATGGGGTCCATGAGACAGCCGAGCCAGAAGCAAGAGCTTCACTTGCCTGTTTAATGCCGGACGGTTCTAGGCCGGAACGGCCTGCCCCAAACCGGGGCAGGCCTTCGGCTCCCGTTTTGATCTCTGTTAATGCATCGAGGTGCAGCTTCTCGTAGACGAGGCTCAGGGGGTTGCCTCTGCAAATAGCAACTTATGCTTGCGTCGAGGCGTGTTTTGGCGGCAACCCCCTGAGATATGCCCTCAACAATCGGAACTCCTTCCCGCGCCGCTGGAGATATCGAGTAGTTGAAACTCATCCATCCTGCTGCGTGTCGAAGTGCGGCCGACTCTGCTCCTGGAGTGGCCAACTCCTAGCCTATTTGTTTACTTTGGCCCTGCGAAGTTACTTTCTTCAAGGTTTTGCTCCAGTGTTCGATCTTAATCAAGCACCACACCGAAAAGGTAATGTTCGTTTACGAATAGCAACCGCCCAGCTGCGGAGTTCCTTCC
This sequence comes from Symbiodinium sp. CCMP2456, assembly GCA_905221635.1. Lineage (NCBI taxonomy): Eukaryota > Dinophyceae > Suessiales > Symbiodiniaceae > Symbiodinium > Symbiodinium sp. CCMP2456. The sequence continues at coordinate 34,838 of CAJNDV010004780.1, read as the reverse complement.
AACCCTGTGCAAGTGGAAGAGGTCCAAGAAGCAAGCAAGCTGACCCTAAACCCCTACAAAAACTACCTTTTTTCAGGGTTCCCTATTAAATTATGATTTCCTTAGAGAAGTCCTTCAAAAAGGGTAGGTTCTTTGGGGTTCAGGTCGGCCCTAAACCATAGAGTCGAGCTTCTCAGCCTTCCTCGTCGTAAAATCAGGGGCCTTAGTAATTAGAACAGGGTTCTGGGCTCCCTTAATTTTAGGGGTTTCGGGTTTAGGGTTTAGGGTTTAGGGGTTTAGGGTTTAGGGTTTAGGGGTTTAGGGTTTTGGGCTCCCCTAAAGTATAATTATAATGAGGAACCCGCAAAATAGTACTAGTAAATATTTAGGCCCCTACATTACCCACTTCTACACATCGTTCGCCATACCCATACTAAGTCTCGCAGCCGTAGCAATGGAATTGAGCTACCACAATCTGCATTTCTGTCGGGTCCCACTAAGTTCTTCACTAGGGTCTATAAGAAGAACCCATGAAAAAGTAGGTAAGGAATATCATTTAGCGCAAACACTAGTAAGCCGGTAGCCGCACTCCCAATAAGAGCTACGCAGGAGTCGCACACCCTTTTCCATGATCATGCACTCACGTCCTTCGCTGGCGAAGCCACGCCCGGACATCATGACCACCTGCGACGGACAACAAGAGAGGTCTTCTTGCCCTAAGCCCTAACCCTGAAGTGACCCTAAGGCCTAAAAAGACTGTTCTTTTGTAACATGGGATCAGCTTCATCTCTCTCTTTTTGAGGGGGTGAAGAATGGTGTAATTAGGGATCCGGGTCCGAAGTGGACGTCAGTTCAAAACAGAGCCTTAGACTTGGGCTACTTTTCTGACAGTATATTGGTCCTGTTTGAAGAGCCTCAGACAGAAATGAGTCATCACTATCACTGGGTTTCGCATTGTTTAGGATTCTGCCACGTCCCAGGAGACGTCCAGAATACTTCTAAGAAGGGCCAGGATCGATCAATGACGTGGTACCTTAAAGCCCCATAGGGGTAGCTCTCTAAATTGGGGCCCCTTTTTAGGCCCCCAACATAGCACCGCCACCGTTTATGAACAAGGGACCCCCAGCGGGACCCTATTTTAAAGAACTACCTGTAGACCATAGGCTTACACCCGTGAGGGGGGTGAGAGTGCAGGGTCAAGGGTCTCACAAGACCCATAAATCCCTCAACCCTAAGCGGCAGAGCTCTGATCAGCCAACACGGTTTAGGGCATAGGGCTTAAGTTAAAGGTTTAGGGTTTAAGGTGTAGGGTTTAGGGCTCAGGGTTTTTTGGTTTAGATTTGCTTTATTATACGGGTTTCAGAATTGTACGAGGTCCCACAAGAATCGATGCACCATCGGAAACTAGGCTTCGGGGTCCTCTTTCAATGGACAGGCGACGACCAGCGGCAAGGGTGCCGGCAAGGGTGCCAAAGGACTGTTGGTCTTGGGCTTGGGCTTCTTTAGGGTTCAAGATATATAGTGGGAGCAAAAAAGTTGGAAATCCAATAGCCTCAATCCTTAAGAGTAATGTATAAGGAATCCCAGCACTATTTGTCCTTAATCCGTCTTCCGACTTTTGGGGGTTTACTATAGGTTTAGGGGTTTAGGGTTGAGGGTGGTTCGTTCACATCCACCGACGGGCTCCTTACATGGAATGGTCCTGGAGTTCAGAAGCCCAAGCTGTGCAGCGGGAGTTTCCCGCAATAAGTAACAGCTTCCTCCCAGGTTTAAATCCTCAAAAAAATGAAAACCATAGTGTCAAATCACCCAAACACCATCCAACCCTGAAGCCATGTCAGATAAAGAGCTCTGAAACCAGTCTTTGGGGTGTGAGGGTTTTGGCGGCTTTGGGTTTTTCGTGTAGGGTTTGGGGTTGGGTGGGTTTCTTATGCTGGGTACCTCAGTAGTACCAGATTGTTTTTGTGATTACTTGCAACCCGTTTCAGGCCAGGCAGGGCATAGCCCAAACCCTAAACCGCGAGACCCTAAACCCAAAAGCCCCTAAACCCCTCAGCCCTAAACCCCTAAACCCGGAGCTACTAAACCCCCTAACCCTAAGCCCCTAAACCCTCAACCCCCCAATCCTAAGCCCCATATAACCCTCAACCCCCCAACCCTAAACCCCTACTAAACCCGTAATGTATGGGCCTCAATAATAACGCATACTATTTTGGGGGATCGTTATTATAATCATAGTATAATACCCCCAGACCCTATTCTGATTATGAAGGCCGCTGCATGAAACCCTTTTCTCGGCCTACAGGACCTCCCAAAGCTCCCGGTGGCAAAGCCGCGGGAAAAGGCCTGACGGCCGTGCCCTTCAGGGTTTCGGGTTTAGGGTTCATGGCTTGAGGGGTTTTAGCTTCGGGCTTAGGGTTTAGGGTTTAGGGTTCATGGCTTGAGGGGTTTTAGCTTGGGGTTTAGGGTTTGGGGTTTCGGGTTTAGGGTTCATGGCTTGAGTTTGGAGTTTAGGGTTGAAGCTCAGGGTTTAGGGTTTAGGGTGGATGGCTTGAATTTAGGAGGTGTTGAGGGGATTAAGCTTCCACTCATGCTTTTGAGATTGGGGGTTCCTGCTGCACTTTTGCGATCGCTGTTCAGGCTGCAATATATGATTTCGCTACAGAACTCTTTTTGAGGCACTGCCGCGCCGGCAGCCAAAGCTGCTGCCGGGTCGACGAATCCGAGCTCCTGGGACGGATTGCCGTAGGAGTTGCTGTGTCTTCCTGTGGAAATGTTGTTCCGGTGTCCTGTCGTAAGCAACCAAGGGTTATTGAAACTGCCACTGGTATGTTTGGAATTATTGCTTGCCCAAGAGGCTTTAGTGGATTTTCAGGTTCACGATTAACTGGTATTACCCCAGGAGCTTCTAACTGATTGTAGTATGACGCGCCAGATCAGCTAGAGCAGGGGCCAAGGCTTTGCAGGGAACATGATTTGCATCGCATCGGTTATGAATAAGCTTCGGCACACCCAGTACTTCCAAGTTGCACTGTTTCCACAAGGCTCCTTCCTACAATGATGAGACGAGTAGCTCGAGATGTATGGGGCTTCAAACAGACGGTCGGATCCGGTTGGAGGACGAATGGCGGGACTATAGCTGGTCTTGAAAGCTTAGAGGTGCTTCATCCTATTCTAGCCCCTGCCATACTCCGTAGATGCCGCGCAACCAGCCATGAGCCTGCAAGTATACCCCAAGCCTGTAGGGTTCAATTGCAGGATGAGTGCAAGAGACTGAAAGCGAATGAGACGCCAAAAAAATAAAAAGTGCAAGCAGGGACATCTTAAACCCTTGCTATGAGTTGCGGGAGATGTATATAGGCTTTACACATGTTTCCGGCTTTCGGGCTGACTGCTTTAGCACGAACCTGTCTTCAGAATCGGACGCCTGTGAGTTCGAATTTCGACTTACAGTTATGTCCGACAACCCCTTCCTCACTTCACCCCACTGAGCCTCACTAAGGGGCGGGTGAAACGAGATTAACAACACCGTCTTTGAATGCGGAGTTTTGTGTATGGGTTTTTGTTGCAGCATAGTTTCATGCTGGGCTTAAAAACCTGACCCCGGAAATTCGGATATCCGTGTGTGGCTATAAATGCTTAACACCTGAACCCAAGCCGCAGCGCCAAGATCGTGGGGAGACCATTACGGGGGCCAACCTCGAGGTGCGCCTAGCGGGGGAGTGGCTGCCTTTGGGATAGGGTTTACCCATAGGTCTTAAAGTAGTTCCTTTTTGGGGTTCATGTATAGAATCCTATAAGGTAACCCCAAAAAGGAACTACTATGGGGCTTATGGGTAAAGTTTGGATTGTCCAGGGTTCGATGTCGTCGGTATATACCTGCTTCGGGTACTGGGCTCAGGGCGTGAGTGGTTGTTTCGGGTAGCAGGGCCTGTGATACAGGCTCAGAAATCCCCTGTGAATTCGACACTTGTGAGTATGACCAGTTCACCCGTAATTGCCTGTTTCGCTTTCTGCTCTAGAGCAGGCACTTTTATGGATATTTCGGCTAGCGCATCGACCATCAAGTGACCACAAAATGAGTACAATCGTGAACAGCCGCACTGTCCTCCAGGAGGAAGTGACACGATGGGTGGAGGCTGTCTCTGGCGACAGTAAAGGCCGGCTCTGTCTGACTTTCTCGAGGCTTTCGGAGCTTTTGGGAAGCAATCCTTGCAAACGCTACCAGCCGAGCATCAGAGGATTTACAGCAGCCTGGCTAGTGTAGATAGACCATGAATTAAGCCTTAATTATTATGTGCTGCACAAGCAGAAAACATGATGCCTTCAAAGACAACAGCAAGGTGTTATGTGCTGCACAAGCAGAAGACATGATGCCCTCAAAGGCAACAGCAAGGTGTGAGACATTCCCATATCAATCTCTCTTATAGGCTTTGGGGGCGGATCCTCTCAAGACTTTCGGTGTATTGGGTTGCTTTGCAGTTGCTTTTGCATTCCTTTGCCTGTGGGGGTGGATGTTGGGAAGCTCTGGATCAGGAGTATCAAGAGCCAGTGGATGGTGGAATGCAGTCAGAAAAGGACATGTGCTTCATTCTTGGCTTGAAAGGTTGAGACTCTGCGCAATCATTGAACCGGATCTTCTTCGTACTCCTCGCAGCATAGTGTCATGCCATCCTTTCCCAGCTTACACGCACACACACACACACACACACACACATCACGGCTTTCAGGGCTCCATCCTGTGATCAACTGTAACCCTTAAACCTGTATGTCGAGCTTTGAGAGACAGAAAGGACAAAGGTAAGCTCCCAGGTCCCCACCAACCCCTTTGTGCAATACTAATTACTTTTGCATATTTCTATATTTGGCGTTTCGTGCCGCATGCCTTAGTACAGTGGGTTGTATAGAAATCCAGTGTTCTTCGTGGACGAATTATCCGCTGAGGCACTACTATCCTGCCTTCTCGTGGTTTTTGTTCTCTGCCCGAACCCCGTCAGTGATTGCAGTCTCGGTACAGGGCCCCGAAGAAACCCGTGAAAGGAACCGTACACCCTGAACCCCTTCACCCCCAACCCTAAGTCGCAGAACCCTTCGTACTCTAGAGTTCTTATTGTTTTTTTAATAGGCCCCCAAACAAGATCCCTAAAGACCTTTTCGAGCCACCTCATCATTCTGATGGATCCCTTGACCAGAATCCTTAACCCTAAAGCTTAAGCCTTAAACCCCAAACCCTTAAACCCCTAAGCCCCTAAACCCCTAAACTCCCTAAACTCCCTAAACCCCCTAAACTCCCTAAACCCTCTAAGCCCTGAACCCCTAAACCCTAAATCCTAAACCCCTAAACTCCTAAACCCTATAAGCCCTCGAAGCTTTGAACCTCGAAGCTGCCGCAGGCGATGCGACCTTCGGGGCTTGGCTGAAGGATGGCCAGGTCAGGATGGAAGCTTTGCTATAGAGCCTGTCGCCGTTGCTGTAATAGGGTTTTGGAGTTTGAGGGTTTTAGGGTTTAGGGCTTAGGGGTTCAGGGGTTTAGGGGTTAGGGGTTTGGGGTTTGGGGTTTAGGGTTTTACCTATAGTCGTCCATTGTAGTGCCTTTTTGGGGTTACCTTATACGATCCTAAATACAATTTGTTCAACCAATGAAGGTTTACCCTGGGGCTCGAAATAGCCCAAAGTACGTATATACTATTTTTGGGACTTTGGAGTTCTGAACCTACATAGGCAGACATTCAAAAGCCTGGTGCCTGGTAAAACTCATACCATGACGTATGAAGCATCTTGACTTACCAGCAAGAAGGGTCCTGCCTTCGCCTTAACCCTAAAGGACGCTCGCAAGGATTATACCGGAACCCTACGCGTCCCTCTCCACGAAGCTGCTTCACCGTCGATGCCAGGTCCTTTGCAAAGTGGCCAACACCATCCAGCCAGGCCTGGTCAGTTCTGCTCTTTGGTCGCTCTTTCAACATGAGGGTAGTTCTCTAAATTAGGGTCAGCTTTGGGGTTCTTGTTATAAGGGTGCCGTACTATATTGGGGACCCAAAAAGGGACCCTATTTTAGACAACTACCCATGAGGCTTCCAGCTAGCCACCAGCCTCAAAGGAGAAAAAGAGTCTTTACACCCGAAAGCCGATACCTACAGCCGCGAACCTAGAAAAGTTTCACAGATCTCGGTGGAGACTTCTTTCTCCGATGTAAGAGCCGACCTTAAAGCTAGCCTAAGCCCTGCAAGTTGCAACTGGGGTTTAGAACCCTCCAAGCTTTCCCAAGGCATTGATTCCGTTGTTCAATCATAGGCCTTCAACGCTCATCACGCAGTTTAAGGTAAGCCTTTATAAGCTCAAACTTAGCCTTTCTGTTGGAGAGCTGCGAGTAGATTTTTCGGAGCGGTGTGGTCCGGGTACTCGCCAAGACGGACCATACATCTGTTCGGCTTCGGTGTCTAGACTTTATGATGCTTTCTCGCTGCAAGCTTGCAACCAAAATGAAGAAAAGAAAGAAAAGACCCACATCTCGAAAGAAACCATATCGGTTTTATCTCGACGCAGCGCAGCTCATGGCTTGGAGCTTTCAGTAGTTTTTGGTGTCGGGTTTCGTTTGACCCTAAACCCTAAAACCAACCCCTAAGCCCTGAAACCCTAAACCCGAAACCCTAAACCTAAAACCCTAAACCCTAAACCCCAAACCTCTTGCGAGGTATCATTCCGGCGATCAACACCTCCAAGATGCCTTTCAAGCAGATGGCGAGCCTGTCGCCGTTGCTGTAATAGGGTTTTAGGGTTTTAGGGTTTTAGGGTTTAGGGTTTAGGGTTTAGGGTTAGGGGTTTAGGGTTTAGGGGTTTAGGGGTTCGGGGTTTGGGGTTAGGGGTTTAGGGGTTTAGGGGTTTAGGGTTTAGCTGCAATATAGGGGCCTTAATTCACAATAGGGTTCCTTCAAAGGGGTCCCATGGGGGTTCCTAAAAGGGGTTCTAGAAGAAGAGGCCTGAATAATTAGAATAGGGTTTTGGGGGCCCATGATACTATAATTTATCATAAGGAATCCCCCCAACTAGTATGGGTAATTATTTAGGCCCCTACATTAATTTGGAGTTCAGGATTTCATAGTTCGGCTTGGAGCATCTGGAATACGTGCCATGGTGACAACACACCCTTCGTAGGAAAAGCCATAAATTCCAGCAATCAAAACCAAGTTCTTGCGAGTAGCAACAACATGATCGATGCTCTCTTACGAATGCAGATAGAGATTTATGGACCCAGGCATTTCAGAGGGTTGTTTTGTGTATGAATCGTTGCATTGTATTCTTACGCTACTTGCGGTTAACATGTTCTACTGTTTCCCGCTGCTATGCTATGATGTTCTGGTGCCCGTACTATGTTACGTCATAGTAGATAACACAGTTTACACCAAATCCTTGTACCGTCACACTACGAGAGAGCTTCAGAGTGAGTTGGCAGATTCTTGCTCGCCCTCGGGTCAGGAGGTGATGATGGGATTTGGGGGTTAGGTGTAATTGGCCATGTCAGCTCTTTATGTCATCATATGGGAGTTTCTGAAAATTCGGGAACCGTATTTTGGGTCCTTATTATAATAAGGATCCACTATTTAGGGTCCTATATTAGGGTCCCCTAATTTTCGGAAAACCCATATCGTTTGTAAGCCCTTTCGCCAGGAAAACGTCACGGCCTTCATCAAGGCTCCGAGTCACGTAATCGGGCACGGAGATCGCATGTTTAAGCGGGTTGGCGCGGCACGGTTCGGGTGTTGAGTGTATCGGTAAAGATCTTCGAAGATTCGAAGGCTAGTGGTGTCCGGCTGTCCAGTCCCTCCCTCCCTCCCTCCCTC